>JBBMOY010616659.1:0-11535 GCA_037951405.1 Platydemus manokwari | reverse complement strand
TATTCTTTAAATCCTACTAATAAAATACAAGAAAATTTTACATTTTTCTGTCAATATTGCCAACATTTCTTGAAATTGAAACAAGAAATCACATATAATTAATTCTACCAATGTACAACACAGTGAATATTTGTGTGATTATTTTAAAATAATACATTGAACTTCTTAATTATTTTACGATTTATTTACTCATATTAGAAATGAGAATCTATATATTATAACAATATTAAATTTAATATTTATAATGTTCTTCTTATTTTCATAAATGTTTAATAAACCTTTGTGACTTAATGACATAAAATATCATCTATTAATGTGTATCAAAAATTAAACCATTGAAACTATTAAGCCAATATTATTTATATTCATTAATCAATAAACCTTCGCATTCTTGTTGAACTTTTATTCTTTCAGCTCAAAACACCATACAACAATGATCAATTACCAAAATAGTTTTATCTATACACATATATTTGTATATGAATACATGTGCTAATTCAATAATAAAGTTTCACAAAATCTAATCTATTGATCCATTGAAATAACATAATATTTGCAAGTTGAATTTATTGTATAAACACATTATTTGTTTATTTGTTTGTTTATATTTTAAATCCAGATAATAATGTGAGCTAAACACAGAAATGGGAACATATTTGAGTAGATTCATGCATGACCATCTCTAACAAAAAAAACAAGTAGGTGGTGACGAAATCTAATTTTTGATAAGTGGTCAAAAACCATCTGCTCTGGTGCCCTTAATAATTTCTTGAATGATATGTATTGATTATTGTTCTTGACCATATTTTTAGAATATGATTATAAATTAATTCAGCCGTTAATTCAATTTCCACTAAACTTATTCACCAAAACTTTCCCTTCTCTTTGATATTATTGAATAAATATTACTCTCAAATGTGTTGTGTCAATATTTATCTATAGCAACTATAAAAACACTTCGCAATATTGACATTGTTAAGTGTAAAGTTAACAACATTTTATTTATCCAAGACGTAAATGGAAATAAAATCTGGTAAATGTCATAAGAGTTGATTTAATTGTTGTTTTCTTGGAGATAAAAATAACTCTCACAATAACCAGTCACTCGATTTATTCTACACAAGCAAATGATTTAATGAAACCTTAAAACCTTCATGACAGGCTGCAAATTAATTATAGTTTATAAATCAGAAATTATATTCATTGATAAATAGGGTTTACAGATTGCAAATTCGATTGTTCCCGATAATTTATCAAATAATTAATAGTGCGTAAAAATCTCACTTTTTATCATGAAAAAATTTTTTAAAGTTCCCAAACATTTATTTAACATAAAAAAATATTTATTATTAATAAATACTTGTTAAATTATTTATTAAAAACACTTTCATTTATGTATAAACCACCTTTGAATCGTACGCTTAGTTTTACCATGGAGACCGTTGTTTTTAATGCGGTGTCTTAAGGAACTCAGACAATGTTTGACTAATTCGAGCAAAGATTCAACACCTTAAGATTTGGATATTACATGAAGGTGACCCAAATTTTAGTCACTCACATTTGTCAAAAATATTTATGAAAAATAATTAAGAAAACCAAAATAATATTTAAACAATACAAATAATGTTAATCACATTTATCAAAACAATATGGAATCAGAAATTAAAAAAAAATTACATAGAATAAATCAAAGAACAATACTGAATGAATACCGTAATTATAAAAAAAAATAACTAATAAAACTAACTTTCCAGTTAAAAATACCCGAATCGCCTCTTTAAAATACATCATTACACAACCAATAACGGTTGTTAGTGCCAACTGAACCGATAAAATACCATAAACTTTTCGCAAAAAACCTATTTGTATTAATTGTATTAAAACTTGCAATAAATATTTACGAATAGTTACCCAATCGAACAGAGACGTGTGATTGAGCCACAGTTGCAGCATACATAAAATCATCTATAGTACTTGATTCTTTTTCAAACATTTTATTTTCAATTCAAAATACGTTCAAATTTTAAAATAATCCGTGTACTTCAAATTAGTCGAATAACCAAATAAGTCTATATAAACAATTACCAAAAAATAAGCACAAAATTGAATTTTAACTTAAAAAATATAGATCACTGTAGACATTTGTGAAATTTTAAAAAAATCAAAAAAATTCACTATATTTAATTAAAATTAAATATATTTTAGGTAAAAGTAATAATTATAATATATTTTTGTATTTGGAAAATATTAGAAAAATTTAAAAATATTCGTCAAACCGGAGGTTTGGAAGGCTTATCGGACAACATAATTAAACTTAATCTTTTTAATAGTTGTTATTTTGTCTTATTATAAATGAGTTATTTTTATGTGTTGAAAGTTGTTTATATCATTTATCTATAATTTTGGTCTGATGTAAGGAGATTAATCCATCTGGTTTAAAAATTTTAGTAGCTAAGTGGGCTTTTAAGTCATAGATTTAGTTTTTTCTAAAAAGCTTGTAAACCCTCATTTTTATCCTCTAAAAATATATCGCTCAAATATTTAAGGTAATTTATGGTTCTAAATTTGTGTGATGAAATTCGGTTATGTCTTGATTTAATAAAATTTAAGAATATTGTTTCTCATCTGCCTTCTTATTTAATTTCTTTTAATAAGCAATGATTTTTCTCAATTCCTTCACTCTTTTGCTTATGTCATAACCATTCATTTTTAAATTGAAAAATCGATATTATTTTTAACTATGTATTTTTGTTTTTTCTTGTGTTTCGAGTAGGACATGAGGGGATTGAACATTTTTTTAATTTATAGGATTTGGCTTCATTAACTGGTCTTCGATACAACTGAAATCCTGATAAAAATTACAAGTTAAACTCCACTATAAATATCCATTTTCACTATTCAATTTTGAAATTACTAGTTTGTTAGAAAACACGAATTCGATTTTATAACCTCCAAAGCATGTCGCAGATACCAAGAGCATAATTTTTAAAATTTGTCTAGTATATTCGAGTATCAGATAACAAACCTAGACCTACATCGATTTATCATCATAAAAGAACAGCAAGTGTAAAACTCTATAAATTAATGTTGATAATCTATATTCTATTTGTGCACGATGAAAGGGTCTTCAAAATCACAATCTAGCAAGGAAATTATAACATGTATGTCGTTTTGCTTATTGCCACATAAAATTAAAAATTGAGAATCCTATTGCAATAGGTGTTAAATATAAATTGTTTTCCATTGAGAAAGTTAAACGGGTGTTATTTCAGTTATTTTAGAGTTGCCAATCATTATCAGCGGCATCATATTCTTATCGTTATAATGAGACGAGACTGACAAAAGACAAGCACAAAAGTTATTTTTGAGACTGAAAGAAATAACAAATGAGCTTCTGAAACTTATATAAAATGTACATTATGGCTAGAGTGCGACGTGAACAAATAATTGAAATGTATGATAACAGTCAATTAATAAATCATACAATGTAATTCGAACAATATTAAAATTTTCAGTCCACATAATTATAATAATACATACTATTGAGCCATAAAAATTTAACCATAAACTAAAAATCAATTATGAAACTTAATGAAACTAATTAGGCCATATTATTAATTTTATTTCTTTTGAAATAAATAAATCTTTTCAAAAAACTCTTGGATATTATATTCATAAAATAAAAAAGCAAATATTTCAGATGCTAATCCAAGGTTAATAAATTTTTAAATCGGTTGTAATCGGCATGACCTTACCTTGACGTCATAAATCTTGGTATTCCTGATTCCTGGACCCTCAAAAAAGCTAAGGTTTTAAATCTTTTAGACTGCGCCGGTCTGCCAACAATGCCTACTGGAGCCACATTCGCTATGATAATACAAGAAAACAAATAACAACTGCATTTTCACCTCTCCATTCTAAATCATCAACAACACAATAATATAACTGACAATCTTGGAGCTCATCTTGTCATCCATAATTCTCACTGTCATCACCATTATCACTATCATTCCTAATTAACATCAATCACACTTCCAAATTACTCATCACCTGATGATCTCATTTATTCGTCACATAATGAACTCCTAATTACCGATATTTGCTTTCGCTTACCGGACTGGCTCGCCTTGCCTTCGGACTTGGCAAACCTTATCGACTAATGACTCAATCTTTACCTCCTATTCTACCCGGGCGATAATGTATTTAACTATATTTAACCACATGGTTCTGTAAGTATTTCAGGTATTCTACTGGACAGATCAAATTTTTCAACAATGAAAGTGATCGTATTTCCCTGTTAAGTCTGATGGTAGGCCATAACCATCGTCGATTCCGTAGAGTGAAAAGTATCCAGGACTTGAATACATACGACGTATAGTGCGGACCAGTTCACAAATTGAAGTAATGACTGCCTATTAACAAACATTTGCAAGACTAGAAAACAATTTTGATCTTCCCTGTGTTCTACAAATAAGCCTTATTTTGGCTGTATGTGTATTTATCTTTTATGTGTATATTACTGTTATCGACCAAGTTTCATGACTTTAGTTTGAAAAAACAAGTTAAATTAAAAGCTGATTTATAAACTGATGTGACTATAATCATATTACAATAATTACAAAGCTTACAAAATATTTTTAATAAGTCAATCAATTAAAACAATTATCTTCTTTGCCAAAAAATAATATGATGCTATTTTCAACAAAAAGTTCGTTAAGAATTTTAATTTTAATATTTCATGTCGATTGTAATTATAGTATCCCGGGTGAGTGTTTGGGTTGAATATTAGCTCATTTACATTCCACATCTTTATATCTTCAACATTTATTAGATTGCTTGTCTTGATTATTTATAAATGGATCACTAAACGAAAGAACATTGTCAGTCATGTACTGTCAAACATATGCCTGTTATGCGAATTCATGTTTTTCGTATCATTAGATTTGCTGTTTCTTCTCACAGTAATAAAGTTAATAATTTCAATATTTTTCAACATATTTGCCAGTTTTATTCACATAGCATTTTAACACTAAGATGACAGACGTAAATAGCTTGTAAAATTTAATATAAAATCTAAACATATAGCACCTCCCAGTACTTATCGAGCAATTAATAATGCAAATGGCTCTATTTTAGTTATTTATTCATCTCAATTATTGTATTTAAAATCTAAAAAACTTAATTGCAAATTTTAAAAAAGAAATGAGAAACGAATAGTATTATTCTTTCTTTATCACGTGATTGTTGTTTATCATCTTCATAAAATATCCAATAAAAACCAAATCACAAATCAACCTCATTTATTATTGAAAAAATAAGACATCGTCATCATAAAATACACACAAACGAGGCTTCGTGTAAGAACAAATCACGTGATCATAAATAACACACATATCAATCTTTGGTCAATGTTGCGATACTAGCATTGGCTCAACTTAAAACACTCCATATTTCATTATCAGCTCTGTATTCGAATAAGCCATTACGAATGCCTTCTTTCTACAAAAATAAAAACACATCAATAAAACAACAATTTGCAACATAAAAAATCAATAAATGTTAATTTCCATGGCATCACCACTTACATAAATATTTAAAAGCTCCAATAATGGAACACCACTATTAGGGTTTGAGCGTATATCCGAGAAATTTCCTTGAAGAGCACTTTCAACATGTGTCAAAAAGTCATTGGCTTCCGAAGAAAATGTGCTTCCATATTGCAACAAATTCAAATTAAAATCCACTGAAGAACTTTGTTCATAATTTTCGGGAATACGAACGAAAATTGGTGGAACATCAAATGGTAAATCCTTCAATAATTACAAATAATCAAATAATTTTCGTTATTATTTTTTACAGCGTCCCTATATGTCAGTGAATAAAATCTTCCATTATTCCAATCACGTTGTCCGCTGACCCATTCATTGGTTCTCGGTTGTCGTTGAATTTCATTGATTTCGAATTCTTGTTCCAGGAATGTTAACTCTTTTTTCGCGTTAGGCCTTTCGTTAGCATAATAATCTACACAATATATGTATAAAAATGAGCTTGGAAGCACATAAACCCATACCCAAAACCACATCGGTCTCCAACAAACCTTCTTTACCAGAATCAACGGTGTGTTTTAAAGGAATATCATAATCGTTTTTTAGTATTTCATCAATAAAATCGAACTCGTGCTAAAATGATTCAAATATTATAATAAGAAGACTTAAAATTCATTATCCATTATACTTTATCGTACTTTTCATTTTTCTTTTCAGTTATTGCCGGCTGAAAGCAGAATATGATTATTTCAAAATAAGTGACTTCTTAAGGATAATTTTTCATAGAAATTTGTTATAGAAATGTTCATAAATAAAACCGTCAAAAAAATAAATAGAGAAGAAGCATTTCTTACAAGATTTCGCCATAAATATTAAAATGATGTTTTAAATTCGACAAAAATAAATCCACTTGATAAATTGCTATCATAACACCTTAGCAAAAAAATTAATGAACTAATGAATCAAATAAAATTGTAAACATCACATTAACCACAGTGCTATAGTTAAAATTGGGATAAACAAATGAAATCTTCATAAAGCCGATTATTAATATTGAAATATTATGTCTAATCGATATACAAAGCTAATTATTAGAGTTTTTCAATTTTACTTAAATATTATCGTACTTGGATTAAAAACTATTTGAGTATAATAGTGATTGTTATAACAAAATATTAAAAAACTTGCTTTATTTAGCAAATACTGTGGTAACCGTTTCAAAAATTCGGGGTTCTCATTTTTTAGCTATGAAAATAATAAATATTTGAAAATTATTTGATTGTTTCACGAATTACATATTTAAGAAGATCTTCCTGGACTTTTCGAGTATTGGAAGGCTTTTGTTTTTTGATTTTATGAATAATTGTGTCGAATTTACCATCGATTGTCTGACTCGATTCATCACTTTCATTAGTTTCAGCATCCACTGGAATTTCATTTGCTTCAGCAATAAGTTTACTTTTAAATAATGATTTATTTTTTCCGTTAATGAATATATTTACTCTTGATTATTTATTAAAGCTAATGGCTGGGATTCTGTCGGGTCAAGATTGTTTTGTATCACATGTTCTTCAGCTCTTTCACAATACTGAAATAATTTGTATAACGAGTAAATATTTTTGTCATTTATTTAAGCTATAATCTAAATAGTTGGCATAATTTAAGCTAAAATTGTCTGGAAAACTGTAATGTGGAATTTGTGTGGAATCTTCTATAAACCAATAACAATAAAAATTACCCTCTGCATTCTAACAACGTGCATCATTGTTATGGACTTTTCTCGTATAAGGGATTCAATATCTTGACTATTTTCTTTGTTCTAAAAATCTGAATTAAATTGCTGAATAATAATAGCAGGCAAGTAATAAATTCCGCCATAAGAAAATTCTTAAAATTGAAAAAAAAATTTTTAATTTCAATCCGATTAAGTTCTTAATCTTCTAAATTAAAATCCTTGCATTAAAAACTTACCATTTTAGATTTTGAACATTGTTGTGATGTTAATCGCTTATTCAATGTACAGGAACTATCAAATATGCCCTTCAAAAACAACCAGACTTTTATTGTATCCGTTGCCTGTTCCAAAGGATTAACAAGTGCAATTCGAATATATCTGGAATATTTTGTGTTCATTTTAAGTAATTCTTCTTTCACATTGTGAACATCTTGTTGTGACATTGTTGATTTCAATTGTGCTGATAAATTTTGTCGCAGGGGTACGTTTTGTGATGATGATGGACCAGCTTTTTCGATAACATTATTTTTTGAAGATATATTTTGATGAGATGTTAAAATATGGTCCGATTTGATATTACCATTGTTTTGAGTAATTGTAACTGTTGGAGCGATTTGATTTGACGTTATTACATGTTTTTGTGGAGATTGTTGTTGAACTGATATATTTGGAATACTAGAAATAATTCTGCTAACTGGACCACGGACCGCGCGTGTTTGCATGGCATTTGGCATATGTTGATTACCAATTTGACCTAATAGTTGTTAAAATGTATTTTTATGAATGATATAAATACAAATAATAAATTTTTCAAATAAAGTACGTTATTGGTGTGTTATTGAAAAAATAAAATCTGCAAGACTAAAAATATTATTTTTACAGAGTTTACTCTACGAAAATTTATCATACAAATAAAATTTTCTTTTAAATATGAAGCTAATCAAATTATAACCAAACAGGTTAATTCGATCTAGTTTTATATATGGTCTATTCCAGGGATGGCCAACCGGTTGATCTTGAAGCCAATTTTAGTCGACCGCGTGAGATGTTATTCAAATCAAAAGTCGATCTTACGTACACAAAAGTTGGCCACCTCTGGTCTATTCAATCATTCTTATTCAATTATATTTTGATTGGTAAACACTATTGTTAGCCAATCACAAATTTATGCTACCATACTATGAAATTAAGAACCAAAACTTATTATTATTATCAATTATTATCATTAATTATTAAATATTATTTATTAACCCCACTAACAACCCTACCTCCGTTTGAATCCATTTGAAATGTTGATGTCGAAGGTACTTTTTGAATTGGTGCAATGATTTCATTTGGTTTCACATTAGTACTGAAGTCATTTTTAATGTGGAAAATTTATTCATTAAAAAAACTCAATAATCGTTATTGTAAATTATTTTGCCAATTAAACGAAATTTTAAAAATCAATATTTAAATTTAAATATTGAAATTATATCACATGAATTAGATCGATATTTTCAAATTAATGATAACTGTTATTACTTTTGTTTCATCAATCGTATATTATTCCCATTATTGAGAACATTTATTGAATTAATGCCGCCAACTTGGTATTGAGATGATATCATCCGAGGATTATTGATGACTGGAATCCGTGGTTGCATGCTTAACTGTTCCATTGGCTAAAATAATAACAAATCGGTGTCAGAACAATGCACATAAGTACTTAAAATATTATTTTTTTATATCACGGTTATGATTTTCAAGATTGATATAAATATATTATTGAACGACAGATTTTTCTTTATTAATATCATGTTAAGAATTAATAAAATAATCGAATTATACAGAAATAACAAGATAAATATTAATAAATTAACCCTGTTTCCAGTCAACACTATTCTATTTGGCATTTGACCATTGGGATTCATTGGAACAATATTTTGTGCATTCATTCCTAAAAATTAATCGATATTAAAATGCTATTCAGTAATTATAATAATTTATCCAGCAATCAATGTGCGATATTAAATGCTGTCTAATATCTGTCAAGATTAATATTAAAAAAAAAAAAATTAAATTTCAAAAAGCCAGAAATATCAATTGTTTTATAAAAATTAAACCCATCTTACTATAATTAATTTGTTGATTAGCTTGTTGGATATTCATCGGAACAGGTGGACCGGCTGACCCCACGGGATTTTGAAGACCAGTTATTGGATTAGGCACAGCGCCATTGTTGATTTGTCCAACTATTTTCGGTCGTATATTCGAATTATTACACAGTGGCGCTTGATTACCATTGGTATTGTTTTTCATTTCTAGCTGTTTCGTTCCTGTAAAAAAAGTAAAAATTAAAATGCGAATTAAACCCCTCCATACACACAAGCACACATACACACATACACACACATATATATAATGGCGATATAATAAAGATGAATCAGTATGAGATTATAATTTAAACAAACAATTCAGAATTTTAAAAATGCCTCATTAGTAATATAAATAAATATATTTCCACCATGCAAAAATATTTCAATATTTACCACAATTTAGAAAATTTCCCATCATTTAATATCCAAAAAAGAAATCAACTTACGATTGGAAACAAGATTATTGCATAGCTTGATATATGTTTCCTAAATATTTCAAATATCAGAACAAGGTATTTATTTTCTTACTTGATCATTATTAGCTTTATCGAAACAAGAACGTTCGAGTTGTTCGGGCGATATTGCAGTTTGGAGTTTAGAATGTAATGCTTTACTATGTATTAATGTAAAATCAGCTATTACAAGTTCTTATAATAAATTACAATTTGAGAAGAACTTTCGACCTCAGTTCGTTAGTTATTATCATTTTAAGACTAGGATTAAAACTCAACAAATAAAATGGAAATTTTTGGACTAAATTTAAACAAATTATTTTCATTTTAAATAATTGTTTTAATTTGTTAAACTTAAAATTGAAAACCTTTTACAAATCGTTATCGTTTGTACTGAAACATGCGAAACTAATGATTTACATATGTGAGCATAGCAGGACATCGATTAATCGATACTTTAAAGTTCCTCTTGTACCTGGAAATTACAAAACTTAATTTACTAACTTTTGAAAAATAATTTTTAAAAATACGAACTAATAACAATCAAAAGCGACAATTTAAAAATATTTTTACTGAGATTGCATGAAAAAGTTAAAGTCATATGAAACTAAATTTACTCACAATACTACATTAAATAGTCAAATACTTCAACTGTGATAAAAAACCAAGTAAATCACTCGATAATGACAATCAACCTTGAAGCTAAAATTATTTGGATGTTTTCTTGAATTTTAAACCAAAAACAAATTTTTACATACATACTAGAACACACTGTTGAGCTGCATAATATCATATTATAACATCTACTCAACAAAAGGTAATACAGACTTTTATTAAGTGATTATTGATACCCAATTAGTTGATGAATTGAGTTCTAAATTATTTTACGAATAATATTTAATTTGCACACCTGACTCCAAAAGGTGTATGTATATTTTTAACTAAATACGAGGTTATAATTAGAATAATTAATGGTTTGGAGAAATCACCAATTTAGGATTATAATTTATTTATCAATTTTTTGTAAAGCTCTATTATGATAGAACTTTATCTGTTTAAAAGACTCTTGTCAGTAAGAGTCATCACTAGATTTTTTCGGTGAATAGGTAAAATGTCACCGTAGCCATTATTATTTATAGATTTCTTTTGTTAGTTTTAAGATTTTAATTTTTAATTAGGTTCTAGTTGTATAGGATTCAAACTACAACTTTTATAATGGAAGGAATATTAATCTTAATTCTTATAATAGTTGGAATTACTCGATAAATAGAATTCAGGATTGAATACTAAATTCTTTTTTGGATGGTTGTGAGTAATCACAATTAAACTTCAAGAAAAAAATTTCTTTAGACGAATATGAACAGTCACAACCAATAACAATTCTTCGTTAAACAATAGTGAATTGTTTGATTCTCACTTAATATAAACTCTATGGATTGTTGATCGAGATTGTTTTTCGTAATGTAATAAAGTAGTTTTTAGGATTCGGTTAATGAAATAAATGAATTCGATAAATAGTAATGACTATTTCGTAATGGACGACTTTATTTTGATTTTGTTCCTTGTATACCCTAATTGAAACATAGAATATATACTGGTCGACAAGATATTTAACCCGATTGTAATTTCATTATAGATTTTTTATTATTCTTTTTTCTATATAA
>JBBMOY010615549.1:0-11536 GCA_037951405.1 Platydemus manokwari | reverse complement strand
ATCTTATGAAAATTATTCATATAATATATCATTTTAAAGCTTTCTTTGTGCTCTGTTGTTTAGTCATTCTACATTGTAGTCCCTCGGCCAGTACACCAGATTTGTGAAGCGGACCTGTTCCTTGTTTAATTATTTTTAAGAGAACTTTAATAGGGGTTAGGTCCTTGTTGATATAATCTAAAGTTTGTATATATTGTTATTTAAATATAACTTAGTGTGCAACTTTGTTTTGATTTTGGAGTCAGGCTATTAACGAGAATTGTTATGTTCTACACCCAGTAGACCCAACATTATTATTAGAAAATATTTTGTTGTTTAAGTGAATTAAAATAAATAATTAGTACATAATTTCCTAAAAAGGAAATTATAGATCTATATCAGGAGATATTGATCTGAATGTAGGAGTTGACTGTGCATGTAGGGAATTTTTCTGCAATTGTTGCTAGCAAAAATTTTCTATAAAGGTGGTGGTAATTGACAGTCGATTATCAGAATTATTAGACAAGAATTGAATGGATCAAATCGAGAAGATTATTTTCAGCATTGATCAGAGCACTAAAATTTAGGAAGTGGTTATATTCAAAGAGTACCAGACCAAAATCGAATTATCCAAAAATAGAAGATTATTTGTAGCGTTGATCAGATAGTATTTAAATTCAGGAAATGATATTATTCAAAGATTAGTACAAATCCGGAAACAGGCCGGTAGACAGAACACTACAAATAACTAATGCATTGGACAAGAAAATAGTAATACATGATATTAAGCATAGAAGTTACTAAAAATAGTTACACACATGTAATAAATTGAAACAGTATCGTGCGGAACCATCTGAGATAACAAAATACAATATTAATACAATATTTTAGATAAAGAAATACCAAAAATTTTCTTAAACAAGAAAAATTTATTAAAAATAAAATTTTTAGGTAGTGTGCTGTTATATTTATTGTAGTACAACTTAACAGCGTGAGTTTTTTAAAATTGATTTTCTTTATAACTGAAATTATTGGTATACAAAGAATAAATTGTTTTGATGACCTCAAGGTCACAAGTATTCAATCACAAAGTTATTATATTAATTACGTAAGCGCTTAAAAGAGATTGACCCATTTTAATAGTAACTGTCAACTAAAATTGTGGATTGAAACTAAATTTAGAATTCACGTAAGTGTTACTAAATATAAAATAACTCTAACTAAACACATTGTGAACGAATACAATAACGAAAAATACCATATAAGCAAGTGCAAATAGTCACCCCACGCACATTGGTGATTGACGATTTTTCAAGCACAATCATTTCTACAGCACATTTTTAAACTATGTATTTTAAGAAAAGCTATTAATTTTTTTTATTATTTTTGAATCATTACAAGAATATTCAAGTTATGACATTTCTTTTTATTATTGTTTTAATAATTAACTAGAAACCGACGACTAGCACTAGTCTTTTGGTCTTTTAAAATCCAATAAGAAGCTCATAATTGGTGGCCCACCTTCTTTTCAGAGATAACAAATGTTGAAATCAACGCGTGTTATTATTTTGAAGATGTCTCATATTGACTTAAAAAGAGCAACCGATATTTCAAATAATTTTTACAGCCTGTAACTCCTTTTGTTGAATAAATTTATTTTTCACCCATTATATTGTGACTACAATGATTCTACCGAAAACAGAAATTGAAAACCTTTTTTTCGAATCTCACCTCATATTGGTACATATACGTCGTTATCCAGGAACAAGAAATTTTGAAAATAATAAAAGTAATCAAACAAGACAGAAAGACAGAAAATATGAATAATTTCTATTTATTATAATTAATGTTAGTATTTCTCGAAAGGGAATTATTAAATCATAAATTTACCACATCAAAATTCTCAAAAAAAATTTGACATCCTTCTCCATAGATCTCATTATCACCAAAGATGAGTGGCAATATGTACGAAAACATGAATAAAGTCATATTAAGATTCCAACGAAAAATATCAAACCTTACCTGCCACATATGTGCAGGAAAAAATCGTGACAATTATAAAATTAACTTATCGACTGTTTTTATTCTCACAGAAACGGTTATAAAATCTGTCTGGTGACCCTCAATGATATATATAAATTATACTCGAATCTATACATGCAACATACGTTTCGGATCTACCTTCACAGTTAAGAAATTATCATGGATATAATCAAATTCCATTAATAGTTCGTATGATTAAAATCGGTAAAGGAAAATTGTTCGTGCTAATTTAATTTTACTTTTTAATTTGAGATGTTTTCCTAAAAAGCCAATGAAATGCTTCACTTTATTTTAATATAATCAACAGGAATTTTTAAAAAATATAAATGATAAAGTGAACATTTAAAAATTCACAATAATTCATCAATCGCATCATAACTCCAAATAGAATATACATTTTTGGCAATACTAGAACAAAACAAAAAATTAATGATAAACCAGATGAGCATCGAGGTTAGTTTATGCACCGGTTTATCTAACTTACGGATCGGGCTTATGACCTAAATTTTGAAGAATTACTACAGTAAGTCGTGAATAAATTATATGTACGAAAACATGAATAAAAAGTAATATTCAGATTCAAGTGGAAAACATCAATCACCTGTAACATCTGTGCACGGAAAAGTCATGACAAATGTAATATTATTTTATCGACTGTTTTTATTCTCACAGAAACGGTTATAAAATCTGTCTGCCGACCCTCGAAGTCTTAATATTTCGTTTCACTGTTATATCGAATGATATTAAAATGGAAATACTGTATTATCAGTAAATAAATTGTTTTTATTATAATATTGAGTTTACACTTATTAATTTATATAAATTATCGAATATTCCGGAATATCGATAATTCCCTGTCATGCAGTAAAAATCAACATTTTAACAATAATAAATCAGCATAAATCAACACATATAAGTTTTTGAAATTATATTTCTACCTAATTATATCAATAACAAATCAAAA
Organism: Platydemus manokwari; assembly: GCA_037951405.1. Classification (NCBI taxonomy): domain Eukaryota; kingdom Metazoa; phylum Platyhelminthes; order Tricladida; family Geoplanidae; genus Platydemus; species Platydemus manokwari. The sequence goes on along the minus strand of JBBMOY010615549.1, from coordinate 8,550 downwards.
CCGTTTTATAAAATTTCTCAGATAAAAATATTAGAGCCAATAAAATAAGTCGTTTGCAATTAATAAACATTAATGAAATATTAATTGATAATAAAGATGATTGAAATAAACAATATCTACAATTAATGAGATAAAATAAAACATTCCAATCATCAAAATCAACATATGCCAATAGGACATACATTTCGGAATGCGATAATTAATTCGATAATCTGTCCTAATTTGAGAAAATCGATATTGGTAATAAGGAAATAAAAATATATTGATATTAGTTCGAAAGCATATTTATATTTGTTACAACAAAACCAATACACATATTTCAACTAAATCAGAATGAGAACTAATATCGATAGCTGTCAAATTATTTATTATGTTTTATATTTTAAGCAATAAACATATGATTGGAAACTACAGCAAATAAGTAAAAAATATATTGATATTCATAATAAAATAAAATTTTAATTTTACATTGCCGTGTAAATTTAATCTATATTTAAATATTAAAACATGATACCATGCCAACCAAGTAAACTACCGGGAAATATATTAAAAATCATTTATAGGCTATATGATTAATTATAAATTTACATTTATCTTTAGATTACAGATAATTCGCCAAGAGGTGGTTTTGTTATGGTTACTAATCTTTTAGATTTTAGCTCAAATTTTCGATGAACTATACGAAACTGCGACTGAGGATTTTGAAATGTGTTCACAACGAACCAATGAGTTCAAGTGCTATTCAAACTTGACTTATAATAAATCTTGGCAACATGAACTAAGACAAAGATCAGGAATGAGTCATTAAATTCATTAACAAGTAATATATTAACTAGAATCGCATATTATTTTTTCGAAAAATTTTCGATCAAACGTTGCATAATGATTCCACTGCGTATTCAAACTATTCAAATTATTGCATTATAGGATTTCATAAAACATTTTCATTTCATAAATTAGTGTAAATCTAAAACGACAAGGTCCGGTCGAATATCGAACTGGACGAGAAGCAAATAATAGTATTGCTCAGAGATACCTAAGCTACTTAAAAGGCTCATAAGAACCAAAGAAAATCCAAGAATGTCCGCTGAGATGGAATACTAAGTCTCCAACAATGACTAGCCATAATTAAGAGTGTATAACAGAGCTATGCGGTAATGTTGTAAAGCAAATGAAAAGAAATTTAGAAATCTCGAATAAGAATATCGGAAAAATAGATATTAAGAATTCAAATTAAGTCAAAATTTATCTATAATATATCAAATTAGTTTTCATCAATTTGTAACTGTAAAGCTAAATAAACATAAAGATAAATTTTTAACTAAATTCCCGAAAGGAAAACAACAAAAATCATTAATAGCTCGTGTCAGGAATTAACAACATTTTATTAATTATTAAAATATATAATATAATATTCGAAGATTTCATAAAAATAACTTTTCCATTCATTTTCAATACGTGCTTTATAAAATAATAGTGGGTTAAAACGAAACAAAATAATACAAAGTTTGAAGAAAATTATTATCAAATAATGAAGAAAAAGAACGAAAGAAATACATTATCAGTCAAAGATGTTACTTTAGGTATTGAAGAAAATTTGTAGTCTTTGAATTTTCAAAACTGTCTTCTTAAATCAAAACAGTGAACAATTATGAAAAGAATAGTAGAAATGTTCATCAATTTAACATTGGCAAATAAGCACTAAATCGGGATATAAGCACATGTCTGAAAATAAGCTAAATCGTGGTTTTAAGAAACATTCACAATAAAAAAAATCCATAATGGATATAATTATAGAAAAATATTCAACAATTGGAGAAAGTACTGTTCGTCACCTTCAACATGAGGCTCACAGATTAGTTGGGGCAGTACTAAATTCCAACTCGAACCAGGATTCTATTGTGAAAAACATCATCAGTAAGAGATTACAATCGATTTTTTGGCCAAAAATAGACATGACTATGTCGGAAGTTATCAGCGCTTCTAAAGTATTCGAGAATAGAGAACAGAGTATGCAATCAGATTCCCAGACAGTCAATACAACCTCTAAGCCAGAAAATGTCTTACCAAAATGGTATTCGAAACAACCATTATAAATACACAACACTCAATCCAAAATCTCAATTCAATACTCAAAACGAAATATTATTAGAAGCATTCATTTGTAGTAAAATAAATTTATCAACCTACGAGAAACAAAAATAGTCTCAAATCAAAATCATTTACGGTTCAATTAAAGAAAACTAAATGAGAAATTAAATGGCAATTTTCAGATTATAGGTTACATGATTGCAGTCAAGCAGCAATGAAAGTATTTAAATTGCGGAACCATTTATCAACTGTCATTTTTGACAGAAAAGCGGTTATCAAACTCGATCACAGGAAACTAAGTTTCTTAATAATAGCTAGACATAATTCAACCATTATTATTTTACCTTGAAATGGAACTGTAATTATAAGTTCATTTCATTTTAATTTTAATTCAAATATATTTAGAATGAATTATTTGCAGTTAAATTTTGGAATGTTTCTTATTAATTTATTTTACTTGGTATTGCACATCAATGTTGTTCATAGTTACATTGCTTTTGTGAAATAGGTCGAAAATAAATCACAATATAATGCATAAAATTCTTGTTTTATTACAATTTCTTCTACCAGTAATTTTACTGGAAAAATTGTTGTTGAGATTCTTATAAAATTTATACACCAATAAATAAATTCAACATAAGTAAATTATTTTTCATCAATTTGTAACTGTGAAAACTTATAACAAATAAAGATAAATTTTTAACTAAATTCTAGAAAGGAAAACAACAAAAATCATTAATAGCTTGTGTCAGGAATTAACAATATTTTATTAATTATTAAAATATATAATATAATATTCGAAGATTTCATAAAAATGATTTTTCAATTCATTTTCAATGCGTGCTTTATAAAATAGTAATGTCTCAAAACAAAACGAAGTAATACAACAAAGATTTCATAAAAATGATTTTTCAATTCATTTTCAAGACGTGCTTTATAAAATAGTAATGGGTCAAAACGAAACGAAGTAATACAACAAAGATTGAAGGAAATTATTACCAAATAATGCAAAAAATGATGAAAGAAATATGTGGTCAGTCAAAGATGTTACTTTAGGTATTGAAAAAATTTGTACTTATTTGGATTTTCAAAACTGTCTTCTTAAATCAAAACAATGATGAGAAGAGTAGTAGAAATATGCATTAATTTAACATTGACAAACAAACGCTAAGATACATTCACAATAAAAAAATCTATAATGGATATGATTATAGAACCTGTAAGTGTTCGACAATTGGAGAACTTATTGTTCGTCACCTTCAATATAATAGTCCACAGACTTGTTGTGGCAGTGCTAAATTCCAACTTGAAGCAAGATTCCGTTGTGAAAGACATTAGTAAGAGATGTCGATCGATTTTAAGATATAATATTATTATAAGCATTGTCTTGTGGTTAATATATTTATCAATCTACGAGAAACAAAATTATTAAAAAACTCTCAAATCAAAATGAGAAATTAAATAACAGTTTCCAGATTATAGATTACGTAATTGTAGTCAAGGAGCATTAAAAGTATATAAATTGCGGAACCATTTATTAACTAGAAATTAAAAAGGGAAAGACCAAAACAAAATTCAGAGAATTTATCATTTTTGAAAGAAAAGCGATTACCAAAGTCAATTACAGTAAAATACGATTGTTAATAACAACTAGACATAATTTTTTAATACCAAGTATTACAGTTAACTTTAATTATTGAGACTGATACCAAATATTATTATTATACTTCGAAGCAGAATTTTAATTATAAGTTCATTTCATTTTGTTTTTAATTCAAATATATTTAGAATGAATTAGTTGCTGTTAAATATTTAAATGTTTCTTATTAATTTATTATAATAGGTATTACATCTCAATGTTGTCCATAGTTACATTGCTTTTGTGAAATAGGTCTAAAATTAATCTTAATATCTAGTATAAATGTATGTTTTTTAATTACAATTGCTTCTAACAGCAATTTTACTGAAAACTTTGTTGTTGAAATTCTTATAAAATTAAATTTACATCAATAAATAAATTCAAAATAATACTCGTTAAATTAAAGTCTTATGTAAATAAAATTCGGTGTTACACTTACTACTGTTTTGCTATAATCTTAGAAAGAAACTAGAACACTTTGTCAACAAATATACAACATATGTGCAAATGAATAAACACCCTAGTTAAAATTTAATATGCCAATTGGAAGATGAAACACAATGAAGAGTCTTCGCCGAAACATCATTGAATGACCACTATATGAATGTGACCTATATATTCATGCATTTGAAAAACTTCTCAGACCATGCTTCAATCTTAGAAAGTAATAAAGACAAATACTTTATCATAACCTATAATGTAAAAGTAAATAAACAGATTCAAATTTAAAATTTTGTCAAAAACTTCCTATTTAAAATGAATCAATACCTCAAAAGCAATATTAATATTATAAAACAATTCGACGCGTAATGAATATTCATAGGCGGATAAATGTATCGTTAAGGTGCTGATATGTATGTATGTGTTTGCATGTTGATAAATGATTGTATAATTGCTTCATTGTCAGTTACTACTAGCCAATATAATCTCAAATGAATTTGATAATATTACATCATCATGAATGATTTTTAAACATGTTCACTGTAATATACAAATTCTCAAATCAAATATCTTTCAACAAGAAAAGTTTACAATTTTATGAAACCACAAAAGGTATTCGAATTGAAATACAATTTGGAAAAATTCGTCGAAGAGATTCTTCCAATTAAGTAGAGAAAATACGGGGAGGGGGAATTAACCCGGAGTATACTACGATTTCAACACGCAAATGTTGATGTGAAAATAATATAAGAAATAAATAATGGGTGAGTTCAAAACGGTATTCTTGGCACACCTTGGAAAACACCCATAAAGTAATAAAGATAAAATATTCTCTTGAAATTCAAAAAATAACAATTCAAAATGTTGATAAACAAATTCTATTTATAAAATAACTTTTCTATAAAAATTATAAAAAAAATCAATTTAAAATCATACAGAGCATAATTATAATTGCAAAATTAAATCTAATCGAAAGCGTTATTCTACGGAGCGAGCCTCTTCTCAAATTACAAGCAGCACAATAAGAAGGATTATTTGGCATCGGTTTTATCTCATTTATTGATCAAATATTTTGAGTTGGTTTTTCATATTTATTAAATCGATGTTTTCATTTATATCATAGTTTATTAAGTCTGATAATAATTAATATCCATCAAAATTAAAATATAATTTTAATCGGTTTTGGAATTATTTTAACAGTCATTCAACACTATCAACTTCAATAATCAATCATCCTATTTTCACATCATTTTCAGATTATCGACAGATTTTATTAAATAAACGATGATCAATCAACTTTCAATAACAAATTTAACTTTCCTTTATAAAGAATCACAAGGAACAGCTATTATTCAGGATTAATATTCGATTTAATTTTTGTAAAGACTGTATAAATCCATGATGGTCGTATTTAACGAAAGTGAAAAATTGAATATATATTAAAATGACACTTACAGTTCAGAAAAATTTGATTTTAACAATAAATTTAAATTCATCATATTTAATGCTAAAAAATCGTTAAAATCTTACCTTGAATTAGATTGGAAAAATAATTGATTTCAATTGCATATTCAAATGTAACACACTTTGGAAAGATATTGAAATACCCCTATTCATAGCTTATGATCACATCATTGAGTTTGGAGTGTTGAAATTGAATCTGTTAGACTATAACATATCTTCTTTATATTTTAATTCATGCAGATAATTAAGATTAGCTTATCATGCGAAACAGTGACTTAATAATTGAATAAAATAAATATTAGTCTAATATTAATATTAAAACAAACTTTAATGTTTGTTATCAATGAATTCTAAATAATAAAATTATTAATATTATATTGATGTTCATAGACGATAACAATGGCCAAATAACACAACCATCAAATCTAAATAAATAATCATGTGATCTGGTGAAATGATGTGATAAATAATTAAATTACATAAATTGAAACTGCATTAATTAATGTAAATAATCAAAGTCATAAAATGAGACTATCAGCATATAATAAACAAATATTATAGCAGTGCTATGGATAAACATTAAAAATAAATATCAAAATTAATTATTTCTTTATGATGTTGTTAATAATAATTGATAGGTCTTAAATTTATCCACTTATTATTTTTTTCAATTTATTTAAGAATCTCTAAATACTATTCTAAATTTATGTATGTTAATAAATGTTCCCATTATGTTGTAATATGAACAATTGGAAAAATTGGAACACTAGTGTTCATTTTGAACAGGATTAACTGTGTAACTACTTTAAAGTAGCTTTGATAATCAATAAACTAAACAAAAATAATTTTTTTAAATAATTTTATTCTATTCTTTTATATAGACTTATTTATTCAGATTAATATTTTCCATACTCTCAATTACTTCTCATTGTTTATATCTACTTTCACATTTATTATTTTGAAAATTCATTTTACTTTAATTCTCGAGCTTGACATTTTCGTTCTAATAATTATTTTGGCTAAGCAATTGTCCAGAAGTTGACTATATGAAACAAATTTTCCGAATTTTCTTCATTATTTATTTTCAGGATTTTTACTATGGTTTTTGAGGAATCAAACCGACAAATCAAACCATAAATAAATAAAAATCATGTACATCAAAATTAAATCCCTACTTATAGCTACTAATAATATTCATTTGGCTTGTTATCGTTATCTAGTATAAACTCTTTATTCTAGTAGGAAAAGATAAAATTGATAGCTTAACAACCACTCTTTTAAAATTGAAATCTTTCACCGCACTCTATTCAATCCAATTTTTTTTTAGTTTTGGACATAATGGCAAACAGAAGAATCGATCATTGCACAATCTTAAATGAATCTATGGTAATAATTCTCAATTCTGGAAATGATCTAATTTTTTATTGATCAATCTTCGATGGAATCTTGTCACCTAGTTCAACGAATATATAACCCTCGAATCCATTTTTCAAGATCTATTGTTACTTCAAATATATTAAAAAAAATACCTATTAAGATCCTTAAATATATAGATACTGTCAGTAGGAATCTTGCATAATTGTAAGTCATTTTATAAATCATTTTCATTGCAGGCCTACCTTATACATTCTTCATAAATAATAAAAAATACACGAATATATAATGAAAGGATAAGAATAAGAACAATGTTTAATTTGTAATAAATTTGTAAATACACGTGAATTGTAATTTTATGAGAGAATTATTTAAGTTATTTACATATTATTTATTTACAAATCATATAAAAATATTAATAACAAAATAAAATATGAATTAAATACAAAATTTGACATTATAATAAAATATCTCAATAGATCTTAATGACAAAATTCTAATAATGATAATAAATTTTATATTAAAATATTTCATTAAAATCTCAATTACTCTTGTTACATAATTCTTTAGGAATTGTCTTTGCATTATTTGGGTGTCCACTAATTCTTATCATTTAATTCGTATTAATTTTTTTATAACTTAATGTAAACAATTTTTATCCCATAGGTTCAAATCTGATTGTTCAATTCTATTTTGGGCCAAATCGTATAATTTTTCTATACATAACTTTAAAGAAATAGACCTAAATAAAATTAATTAATAAATATTTGAACAATCTTCCATTGATTCCAGAGACACAAAAATTTCTCCAACAAGAGACATGTTTGTGACATTAATTCTGGAATGATTTAAATTTTAATAGTTATGAAGATTATCTAAACATTTCCATACGTAAATTTCTTATTGCGATAATAAAACTTTAAATAGTTGAAACTAACTTAATTAGTGAGTAATAATATCAATTAATTTTTATATTAACTAGTTGTTTCAATTACGAGAATTTAACCTTGTATTCTCGGTAATACTTTGAAAAATGAACTTGCTAATACCGGGACTATTTTGCATAATTTTGATTAATGTTTGAATTATTGAGGCCCTATATCTGACATTATATAGCAAAAAATATTTAAGATAAACAAATCTTTCTTGTTCAACCATATATATCAATTGTTTATATTAAAATAAAAGTTAAATTAAAATAAAATATTGTTGTGGGTTATAATGTTTTGTTGATAATTTCCATTAAATATCTAATATAATAAGAATATGAATATCAACAACTTATAAAACCAAAATAATAATATCGATTGTGTTTTACACCATTCAATAAGTAAAATGTTCATTTCATTTTTGTTACATAATATTTACAAATAAAAATTAACTTTATCATTACATTTTCCAAAAATAATTAAATCATGTATTGAAATACTAAACAATTACTCAAATAATTAATTTATTCATTTAAAATATGATTCTTTTAAAAGCTGATTCAATTCGATTCGTTTCTTTACTGATAATCGAACACAACTACTGATGAATCT
>JBBMOY010614438.1:0-11536 GCA_037951405.1 Platydemus manokwari | reverse complement strand
TATAAAAAGTAATAAAATTGATTTGGAACTGACAAAATACCGAATAATAAAAGCGGACTTTTTGAGATAAATCACAAAAAAGAAAAAGAAATTGTAAATAATTATTTAAAGTGGTTAAGATAACTAAAATTATTTATTTGCCTTATAAAAATTTAAATTAATTATCTAACCTCCTTTATATTTCCATTGGTTTATTATGCTTATTCCAGCTTCATAAATAAATCTCTTTCCGGTAAATTTTATCGTTTAATTCATTTTTAAAATTTTCCTGGTACTTTTTTATTTAATGCATTATATAAATAATAACCTTTATTATAATTCAAAAAATCAAATTCATTTTATAGTATTTAGTCATTATTTATGTCTTCATTAATATCACCACCAGATCTGAATGTTAACTCTGCTGAATCAAAGGAATTTCTATCTTACGTTTTAATATTTAGTATTTATGAATATGTGCCCATATACAAAACCTTTATTTCTTCTTTGTATTTAGATTTCAAAGTATTATAATAAAATTTATACATTAATAATTTACTTAACTCTAAAATACAGAATAGTAAATAAACGGGTTTATTTAATTTTCCTTGTACTTTATGATAATGAATTGCAAATAATTAATTACTTAATTTAAATAATCTTTTACACGTTGATTTTGTATTTCGTTTCCTTGTTTTAACTGTATCTGTAACTAATTTCATATTTTCCGTTTTTTACTGTTTCCCATGGTTTTCGCAAAAAATTATTATTCATTAATTCCTAGATATCTTTTACAAAATCGCTAGTATCTTAATTTCTAAAGTCTGTGTTTGATAAAATGTAAGATTTTAACCATTGTTTTTGATCCATCACTAATATGCGATTTATTCGTTTTATTTTCATACCCATCTTTAAATAAAATTGTTCGTTGTCATTTTCATTAGAGAAATTCGTTCATTATTAATAAAAAGCATTATAATCTGCAAAAGGTTTTTTAGATCTTTCATGGGATTTTAAACCCAGGTTAGCTTTAAATATTATATATTACTAAATTTGACATTTTTATGGCTCGAAGGTACTTGGTACATTTTTATACTATTTATACTATATAGCCTTTTGTTTCCGTGATTCCCAGTTATAATCTTAATAAAACGTTTGGAAAGGAGATGCCACACCATAGGCCAATACATACCCAGAATAATCAACAATGCTTTAATAGTGAATGGTCTAAAATCAGTGGTCAATGTGAACACAATACTGTCCAATTACATTTTAAATCAGCCATCAACTCATGATAAATGGTCTCCTATACATATAAGCATTCCTGCTAATGCTTTAAATTTCTAGAATGTCAACATTTACCAAAATTGGGAATGACACACGAAATAATATCATTTATTCAAAGCTCGAACCTCCAACGCCATTAAATATTATATATCGAAATCTTATCAAAAATCATTATAAAGAATCAAAGTGAAACAAAACAAAATATAATTTTCCAAATAAAGGTGTTCATAGCACAGTTGAAAAGACAAAAACTAAATGAAAATCAGGCAGATAAAATACATTATATATTTAATAATAACAAGTGCACTAAATTATAAACACTTTATAAATCATTGCATTTTTTTGATATTTTCGTCTAATTCAGCGGATTCCGATCCACTGGTAGTACCTTCAATACTGGCTACACTAGCTGGAATATCAGCAGACTTTTCAGCTTCGAACTTTTCAATCATTTCCTGACTAACACCATATTCATTTGGCCGTTTGGGATCAATGGGATAAATCCAACGTTGGTACAAATAAATAAAGAATATGACATCTGTGGAAAGAGAAAACAAAACGCATTAAAACGACTGTGTCGGACAGAATAGAAAACCAATTCTCACCATCTCTCAAACAGCCAATCCTATATAAGGTGGGCATTTTGATGACAAATGCAAAAATATCATCGATAAATGTGTTCAAAGCCTTGTATGTCAATTTTCGCCAAGGAAGATGGGCAACAGATTTCATTTTGTAATTGATGAATAATTGTGGAGTCATCATGATGAAGCCTAGAAATGGGGTGGAAAAATCGACGAATAAGAAACAAGGGACAATATTGTAACAATGTGAATTTACCAAACATCAACAAGAAACCATATGACATCGACAGTACCCATGAATACCATCCAGTATGTTCCAAATAAATGAGAGAATAAATTGCATATCCAACAAGTAATGGAAATAGAATCCATGACAGATATTTAAAAGCCAGCTACATATAAAAATTGAAATAAATAACATGTATCGAGTTACATATGATATTTATATAATAGCTGATATTACACTGTAGAAATATATTATTATGTGATTATTTTTTAGGTTTTGTGATTGTTCTCGTATATAAATAGAGAGAGAAATATATGTATATAACGGATAATTTCAAATAATGTCACCATTCAATAAATAATATCCTTATCATTTTATATTTCTCTCAATCAATATTTATATTGAACTGCAAGCTTTGTGGAGACATATTTTGTCTTTAACAAGAACACATCTTATAACAGTGTCTGATAAGTTTTACATATTTATAATTCTCATTCTCAAATTAATAGATGGAAATAATATGAAAATGTTATTCATCATTGAATTATCATCAAGATTATCTAATTGCTTATTTAGTAGATGATTTTAATGTATTATTATTATTGTTGTTGTCTATCTAGATTTGATAAAGAGATGTTGTGATCGAACAATTTGAGATCTTCAATCATGTGGTTTGATAATATTTGTAACATTCCCATTATAATCATCACCTCAACCATATCAATAATAATGATAATAATATATTATTATAAATCTATCAACACCATATAACATCATTCTATAAATGATCTAATAATATCAATATTGTAACTTTATTGATCATGACAACGCCTACAAATAATTTGATTTTTAAATCAAAAAATCGTAAATGAAAATTTGGCGTCATGCCAACAATGTTTAAATCAATTGATAGCCAATAAATAATAATAATAATTAATCAATGAAAATAAATCATTAATGTTATTAACATTAAACAATAATATTCATTTTAATTTACTTGAATTTATATATAAATGATTTCAAATTTATGATATAAACATTATAATTAATTCAATTATAACTAATATATAACCAATATTAAATTAAAAATCATAATACTCAATATAAAGCTAATATAACAAATATGACCAATATAACCAATGTATAATCAATACATAAATAATGTTTATTCAATACATAACCAATATATAATCAATATATCTGATATAAAATCAAAGTATAACCGATATATGATCAATATTGAATTTTTAATAATAATCAATATAACCTATATATAATCAATATATTAATATATACTCATTATAGAATAATCAATATATAATCATTATAGAAACAATATATAATCATTATAAAATAGAATCAATATATAATCATTATAAAATAGAATCAATATATAATCAATGTCACCTGATCATATTTCTTGGTATCAGATTCAGTATATGATGATTTATGAGCAAAAGATATTCTCGGAAACATTCCGAAAACTAAATTTTCTCGATTAACCGTGATATTGATCACTTTCTTGATTTTCCAAACCTCAATTAATAATCCAAGTACAACAGATACTTTCACCATAAAATTGGTGTCATTATCAAGTACATAGAGTACAACAATAACAGATTGGAAAACATTAAAGAATACAGATCGAACCGATAATCCTTCTAATGATTCCCTGTTTCGCCAGAATTGAATATCTTCATTAATGATGGGTCAGTTATATAAATATAATCGATTAGATGCCTGTCTTACCGTTTTTGAATGCCAGGAATTCAAAAATGCTGTGAACAATGGAAACAATGACTGTCATTCCCAGCAGATAAGGATTTGTATCTAGCATTGTTTTCTGAACATAGCATTGTTAATCAACCCATATAATATATAATCAATCCCAATAATATATAAACAATCCATATATATAATCAAACCATATAATATATAATCAATCCCAATAATATATAATCAATCCATATATATAATCAACCCATATAATATATAATCAATCCATATAAGATATAATCAACCCATATAATATATAATCAATCCATATAATATATAATCAATCCATATAATATATCATATAATCCATACCTTCAATGTATCTTGTTCCTCATCAGATTCTTGCATCATATTATCACCGAATACACCGCTGTACCATTTCGATCTCATCGATTGGGCAGCATATAGTTGCAATTTAAACAAGGAAATCGGTGAGAAAACCAAATTCAATGGTAATTTCGTAACGGTTTCGTTGACAACTGTATAATCTTGGGCAAGATTCCAATAATCATTGAGAAATACGATAGGATAATAGTCACTCGTGCTCGAATAAAAGTCAACCACTTAATGAGAAAACAAAAGTAAATTTGAAAGAAATCGTTAAAAATCCCTTTACTCTCATTCAACGGAGGAGGAACAGCGCCAGGTGTCCATGATGTATGATCATCCAATAATTGAATGGTCATATTGGGATGCCAATGGGTAACTGGTGGCAAATGCGATTCAATACTTTGATTTGCCTTCAATTCATGTGGTGTAACGGTTTCACCGGTCAATAGATTGACGGTGCGCTTTAATTTGCGTTTCTTATATTTTGTCAACACTAACAAATAATGAATTTATAACAATAAATTTCCAATATGTTCCAAAAAACCAATAAAAATCACTTAATATGCATTTAATATGGTCAAAATGTCAATTAAAATAATTAGAAAAATATTAATTAATATTCAAATGATTATTAATTACAATCACCATGGTGATAAATATGAATGAGATTTAAATAAGATGATCAAATTAATTCATTGAATAAATAAATAATTGAACCTAATAGAAATTTTAAACGAAATGATTTATAAAATAATTGTTATGATTTAAAGATTATTAATTTCCCTATTGAATATATTAATAAATAATTTATTAGTAATTAATAATTGAATTACAAAATCATGGACAAATAAACGATATCAAGACATTCATTATTCATTTACAAGTGGTTGCGAAATTATTCTATTTATCTATGTGATATAATATTGCAAACATTACATAATAATGATTAAAATTTTAAAAATGACACGTATAACAATTGATCAATTGCACAAATACCAACTTTTGCTCTTGTATATTGTTAGCTTCTTATCATAGTTCTTATTAGATGGATCTGGACTGTGCCCACTTGGTACAATATAAATATGCAAATAAAATGAACCATTATTTTTCAATTTCTGAAGATAATAATCGTTAATAATCAACATTGAAAACCAAAAATAATTTACTTCTGACGGATTAATATAACTGAAAGTTTCAAAACTTCCATCACCATTGGGACCAGCATGCCAGTCACCATATTCGATATTTTTGAGATGCCAAAATAAACTTGAATTGTTAGAAAAATCATTAAAATAGTGCATATCCGATGTATACACGTAGAGATCAAACCAAGTTCCTTTTTGATAAATATTAATTCCAGAAAGAACAGGAACCGGTGACCTATTCCCAGGTTGTGCTTCAGGTGCTGGTGATCTTCGGAAAAAGCTACTGATAAAATAAATTATCATCATTCTGAAAAAGAATCCTTTCATCATTGTCCAGAAATTATTCCTGGGTTGATTTGGATTATTTGGTTCAACTGGTTGATTTTCAGCGGCGTTTGCAACTTCACTTGACATGTTGTCTCTAAAATTAAATTTTTAAATGATTATTACATATGCACAACGTATAATGATATAAAAGCTGATATTTCCATATGACAAATTTAAAATTTTACAAACATTCAATTAATAAAACAAATTCAATTAAAATAAATTAAACAATTAAATAATTTAATTAATTAAAATACGCGATAATAATTAGAAAATAAAAAGCCAAATCAAATTATAAATGTATTTAAAGTACATCTTTACAAATTAGATCTCTATTACAAAAGTTGTTTCTGAATTATTTCGTAACTCATTTTCTCTCTGAAATAAGGCATATGATCCTAAGATAAAAACATTAATTTTGAAATAAGTTAAAATTCATATTCGAAACTTGTTTGAATTCCAGTTTAGCTTTTCGTGATAAAAATTCGGCTGTTTGACTCAAAAATACTCCACAATCATAACCATTTTGCTGACTAGGTCCATCCTATCATAAAATAATAAATTATTTTATAAAATTCATAAATATTTACATAAATTTGTTTAAAAGTCCACTCGTTGATATTAATGGATTTTTGCAATTTATCTTTGGAATCTTCAATAAGGAAAGTCCTACAAATGTAATCACAGTCACATTTAATCCACGACAACTAGTTAAAAATGCAAACCTCATCAAATCCAAACATTCTTGATTGGGTCCTTTCAATGAATCGTAATAGAGAACTTCTTGATTGCACATATCAATTATCTGTGAACAAAAAAAAATTTTTTTAATTAAAAAATCAATGACAAAACACGAATTTATTCCCCACCACAAAACACCAATGGTTTCCCAAATGTATCGGAATGAGAACCAATTGACAATCGAATATCGGTCGCTTCTTTGTCCATCGTTTGATGCCACTGTAACCGGAACTTCGAAGCTTCGGATAGAAGAACGTTGTGAGTATTTGAACCGAGGGGTAATGTGATGAGCTGTTATTGCGTGAATAGATCAATTCGAGATAGAAATTGATGATATTATCCGTCAACCATTGACGCGGTTGCAATGAAAGCATATCCGTAACGGTGACGGACAGATTGAATTCTTCCACCACCACACAATCGCGATGTTTATTCATTAAACACAGCTGGACATCTTCTCTCATTTGATCAGTGATCTCTACAGAAAAACCATTCGTCGATCGTTAAAAAGCAATTTGGAAATATTTAAAACAAAAACCGAACTTGGCAGTTGAATTTTTTTGGAAATCTTTGGAAATACGACCGGCGGAATTGAGCACAACTCTCGAAAACATTCCGTAATATCTTCGATATAACTGCCTTCGTATTTTTTGATCTGAAATCACAAACATAATCAATTAATTATTAATAATCCATTTTCAAGACTTCTTCTTTGTTGACATGGCTTTCGGCTTGTAAAGCTTGCAATCGTTTCTGTCTGCTGTCGAGATAAATTGAAGGTTTTAATAAATTCTCGATCAATTTAGAATCGAGTAAATGAGATTTGGTTTTTACGGTAAGACTGTTTAACTTTGGATTAGGTGATTGATCTGTGATAATTAAAATTGTGTGTTTCATTAAATATAATACAAACCTTTGACACTCGTGACTTTCGAATCTTTGTTTTCGATATCCTTTTTTCTGTTCATATTAAATTTACCTATCAAAAAATAAAATATTAAAAAAACAATTTTAATTCTCACTTTCCGCCAATATACAATCACCATTAATATAAATGCTTTTGTTGTTAGGGTCTAATTTAAACCTATTGAAAAAATACGAAAATAAATAATCTATATCAGATCTCACTTTTTGACACTATAAGATTCCATAGCTGGTAATGTCTAAATAAAATTTAGAAATTTACACTTATTAATTAAATAACATACATCATTGTAAACAAAATTTACACTTTTATTTTTTTGAAAAATATCATTATATACGGATAAATTAGAATGTCTGCATAAAATAAGAATTATTTTAAAATAAAAGCGAAAAAATAACCTTTCGGTCAAAGGTAGCTTTGGAAGTTGTACTGAATTATCATTTATAGAACTATTTTCTCTACACAAAAATGAATATTATTAAAAATACTCCAATAAATATGTCAACTTGAGAACTTCAATTGATTCGTCTGATTTTCTTTTGTTGGAATTACTAGGGTAAAATATTGATTTAATACGATTATATATGGCAAACATATCAAAGGTTTTTAAATATTAAAATTTATGTCGCTTTAAAATATCACCAAAATATTAAAGAATTTAAACAAATATATTTAGTAAAAGTCATACAATGCTTACTATGAAATATAATTAATCAAATCCTATTAAAATAAACAAAGAATCTAATAAATTTATTTCACATACAAATTTGTCTAAACAAAATTAATATTACATCGAATGAAAAATTAGGTAAAGTTCATAATAGAAAATATTTAAGTAAGATTAAATTATCAAAATATTGCACTTATGAATATTGATTTGATGATAAGCATTAATGTTAGTTTTATTATATATTTAATTAGCAAGCCTTTGACCGAAGTTGCGAATTATTTACTCTAATTATATAAAAATTATGTTTATATTGTATATTAATGTATTATGTCTAAATGTATTAGAATGACTTATTGTAAAGGAACATGCCTTCTTAATTAAAAAATTTTCAGAAGTAGTAAGTTTCTGTTTATATAGTGATATTGATTATTTATCACTGCTCGTTTATCGATTGTTATTCATACATGATATTTATAGTACTTATGCTATCCCATGATCATTTTATTATAGATTGTTATTAATAGAAATTACGTGTTTTATTTTTTTTATAAATATATAAGAATATGATTCATGAAATGAATAATTGATTCTAATCTTTCCAATGATAATATATACTTTCAATGAATTTTCATTTTGAATTTTTTCTCAATTTCCATAAAATAATAAGAAATTTATGATAATAGGTAGTCATTTTCGTTTTATATACATTATACGATTAAATTAATTTTCAAAATTTGATTCACTTATTATCATTTATTGAATTTTTTATCTTTATTTTTATGTACTTTATTTATTATTATTTTCTTTTGAAACTAAAGTCTAATAGTTTTAATTATAAAATGTTTGTGCATTTTAAATATAAGGAAGTGCATGTCTTATTGTAGTAAAGTTACAGCAATAAAAATTATAGTTTATTATAGTGATCAAGAAAATTAGTTATGCTTCAGTAAAATTTATTTACAGACAAAAAACAAAACAACTTTGATAAAATCCTTAAGATTCTGATGGAAACAATTGTCACCTAACTCTGGTGGAAAGACGGCCTGTGGAAATATAAAGTTAAAGAGAAGTCGAATGTTCTTTGAGAACTTTGACGAGGTAATTTTATGATTTAATAATTCCCTTACGGCTGTTGTTAACATTAATAGTGATTATTAACAATAAATAAAAATTACTCATGTCGAGATCCCAATTATTTTGTTATGTTCACTAAAATTATTTGTTCGGATAACCAAAATAATCTGTGCAACTTTATCTACTTCACTTTGATTTTTTATATTGTTTTTGTTGTGTTTATCTCTAATTGGGTGTTTATTTTCTTCTCTTATCCAGTTGTCCTAACAACTCGGTAAATTGTCATGGCAACTTAGGAATTGTCATGACTATTTGCATTTATATTTATTTATGTTTTATCATATACTATTTTATTTTCATGCTTTGATTAAACAAACAAATTAGTTTCTTTAAATGTCACCATAAGTTTTATTATAGTTATGTAAATAATAATTTCACACTTAGTATCGATAAATACTATTTTGTATTTGTTAGGATAAATCATATGAATAATTAGCCAAAATATTCGCTCTTTCTGGAAATATATTTAATAACATTTTTAAAATATATTTTTAAATCTGCCCGTAAAATTATTGTATAGCTGCTATTCACTTTGCATTCATCTTTTGTTAATATAATTATCGGAGTTCATTTGTATATTTTTTCTTATAACCTGTTGATATAAATAAAACCGACAATAATTTATCTATTTAATATGTAATGGAACTCATGTTGTTGAATTTATTTAGCAATACAAATCCAATAATTGCTATCCAATTCTTGGTATTTGTCTGATAATAAATCGAATTGCGGAAATTAGAATCTGACTTCCTTAAATATTGAGAGTATTCTGTCATTGAAATTTACTGAATATTGATAGTAATACTTTGGCTCTGGAATAAGCGTTTTTGGATTTATAATGAGTTGTTAATCGGTGGTCTTTTTGAGTTTGTGAATTATGGTATTTATGATCTTGAACACCTTATATCCTGCACATTTAAATAATATTATAATGTAATGAAAAAATGAGAGAGAAGTGCATTATAAATTAGGACCAGATCGAAAATTAAATATTTGAGATAGACGTTGTACTTATTTTCTTTACTAGAAATAGGGATAAAGATAATCAAATAATATGTGAAAAATACAGAAATGAAATCACAAAACATGTTATGTTCGGATCCAATAATAATATTTTCAAATTTCGAAATTATAATCGCTCAATAATGTTACCTTTTATAAATATCACACATGTTGAATGTGTTTATATTGAAAAATTAAAAAAAAAGTAAATTAGCAAAAATTTCCAATAAATAATTTCATTCGTGTATTTATTCAAAATTGACATCAAGATATCCTTATTTAATAAAAAATAGAGATAAATTATTTCAAAGTGAAAATCGGGTCAAAAAAATTTTTAAAATGGGTGATAAATAATGAGGATGGATTTAAATTTGGAAAAGATGTGCCTGATGAGAATGAAATAATTTTTAATGAGACATTCTAGTTGTGTTTATTGTAAAATATATTTGGAGAAGAAACAAGAAAAGTTAAAGACTGTTCCCATTTTTTAAAAGAAAAGAATTAAGGAATGACTGTTTGTAAATCATATTAGTCATTAGTGAGAAAACTAAAAGAGTTATAGTAAAAAGTTATACTTTCACCGTCGATCGAAATATGATTTTCATTAATTAACAAAAAATTAGAAGCAGACAATGAAAATAAGGAAGTAATAATATTAACATTAATCGAGGAAATTTATATTTCTTTTATTTATTAATGTATTCAACGTATATATATAAATATGTATGTGTGTATGTATGTGGAAGGATATTGAAGAGCATTGAAAGTGGGTGGTCTGTGATAAATTCTAATTTTTGATCCAGTAAACTGTTGAATTGAAATTAATTTTATGAGGAATCGTATGCCTATAAATGTAACGCATTGTTTATATTATTGATTCCACCAGTATGTTTTTTTTTAATTTTTCATGTGCTTTTAAAACCAGAATAATTTTTAATCATAAGTGGCAAAGTTCTCATTATTCCCGTAATTTTGATTAGATTTTTCTTTCACATAAATTTTGAATTATCAAGATATTACTTTATTATTATATAGTAGTGATCTGTGCCTATTTTTCTCTGTGCACTTCCAATTTATATAAAATTTAAAAGGAAGGTATTAAAGTAAAAAATTAAAAAGGAAAAGAGAGAAAGGGAAAAATATTAAAAAGGAAAATATTGTATGGAACTAAAAACTGGTACTAAAGTCTGACTTTCTCAACTAAGGTATGGAAATTCAGCAAGCTGAGTATAGATCGATTGTTATGATGCAGACTGAGTTATCAATTTGGAACTGTTGGGTTGCTAAACAGAGGAGTGTTTGAGTTCTAAATTGTTGATGACTGTTACTGAGGATTATACCAGGTTGAGTCAAAAGTTATTCATGTTTTTATGCAGGTATTTTATTAACACAAATTGTTATAACGCTGAA
>JBBMOY010613327.1:0-11536 GCA_037951405.1 Platydemus manokwari | reverse complement strand
AGTGTATAAACTATTGCAATTTTTAACAACATCAAGCAAAACTAAATTATAAACAAAATTATATCAATCATCTCATAAAGATATCTACAAAAATAATTATATCGTAAAAAGTTCATTAATTGATAAATCAAAACAACAATTTGCGATGTGAAAGAACAAGTACTTTACTGGAAGTAAAGGGCACAGAAATATTCTTTATCATAATAATAATCTGTCATCGGTTTTGGATAAAATAAATGAACTTCTTTTTCTATTATCGTAATTCTTGATATACAACAGAGCTTATAAAATTAATTTAATATCTTTAATAAATTGTTAGAAGACTACATAATATAAACACGATGCATCGATAGGAATCTGCTGTTTAATATGATGAATATGTTTTTTATTTTTAATTATATGATTTTTCTAAATTATATTTTGTGCAATACTATTAAACAAAAAAAATGTGATAATTCATGATCGATACAGTGAGTTTACATAACAAACCCACCTTGTTGACAAGCAATTCGTAGCAAATTCTGCCAATCTCGGTGATATTGGAACTCGTTGATTGTATAATTGAATGCACGTGCTTGATTGCGTTCATATTCTCGCCACCGTGGATAAAAAATATGTTGCGCTTCTCTCATGCTTTCCGCAAGAGCAGTTCTTAAAATATTGTCCCGATCCAAAATACCCCACGTAGCCTGAAGTACGCTATCTAACAGACAGTCACCAGCTGTTCTGTTCCACAGAGCTGTCAATCGGTTTTGAGTGGTATTTTGAGCCCACCAATTGATGATCTTTTCATTGATTTCCAGTTCTAACAAATAGAGACCACGTTAAAGACAACTTTCATAGATAAGTCACTAAGGGAACTATTATTAAAAACGATGGAAAATGTATAACAAATGAAAGTTTTTTCATTTAATTTCCAAAAATATCATATTATAATATACTATTAGTGCTAATTTTTTAAACAATGTGATTTTGTAATATAATTTAAAATTATAAATGTGGCAAGCTGTTAGGATCTCATAGGTAACGTTGAAGTTGAGAAGGATTGAACGTAAGTTAATGACGATTGGAAAATCTTTAGTAATGAGTAAGAAAGATATGCTGATAAGAAATAAAAAAATATTACTCTCAGTGAATGCTCAAGTTGCAAGTGATAGACAATATGATTGAAATAGTTGTAGGTTCGAATCCATGAGTGAATAATTAAAATTTGAATTACATAGGTTATATACGATACTGATGAGCAGTAATGACTACTTATCGGGCTAGCGGTTGACTTCATATTTTGATTGTCAAAGTCAATTAGTGAAGTAGATTAAATATTACAAGCTCGAATTCATGTTATAGATATCAAACATTCGATCATTTCATTATCATATCATTATAATTCATTTTAATATTAAATATACATAAATCAAATATAAAAATATTAATATTCATGAATACCTCGAATAACATTTTTGTCAATAAGTTCATTAAATAATTGACAACGAGCAATCAATGGCAACAATTCAATCTCCGTTGGTAACCAAAACGTACTGTGTTCTTGGACAACATAGCATGGAAAATCACCTTTTCGCATTCTCATGGTATCGTATAAATGAGCTTGGATTGCTAATGCTCTATCAGGACTAATATGACAAGGCATTCGATGCCTGAATGTATTTGTCGACGAAGTCGGTTGAGAACCTGAACATGGAGTCGACAAATAAAGTTCAATGATATCTTCTCTGCCAAGTTTGCAAGCAACATCAAGCAGAGTCAGTCCGGGCTTGAAAATATCTGGTTGATTGAGAATGCGACATTCCTATTGAAAAATTATTTAATAATTGGTTTGATGCTGAAAATCGTAAAACCGTCTACGAAAATGCTGGAAAGAAAATATGCCTCCAACGAAATCATTGATTATTAACTCATTTTAACAATCAATAAACACTAGAAAATACTGTTAAAAACATTTACAATAATCAATTTTTTGACAAAAATACTCAAATTTTATAAAAATCGTATTTAGTAAATCCCAAATGACTGACAATGACAAGATTAGAAAAAACAACATTCAATCAAACAATGTTGAAATATTTTTATTATCTGGTATAACAAGACGAATGGAAAAAACAAAAAATCATTGCTACAAAATCTGACAAGCATTGTCAAGAACGGATATGCCTATTCTTATTACAGAAATCGAACGTTTCCAAAATAGTTATGCATCTCTAAACATCAAGAAGTTTCTGTGTAAATAGATTGTTAATAATTTTTGCTTACATTTCCTAGCTCATTGTATTTATTAACAAGGATTTATTTAAACAAAAATTATTTTCTTTGATCTGTCATATGAAGTGCTGGAAATAATTGATCGATAATCATTTGTTCTTCTATTAGAAAACAAGATAGGTAAATAGAATAAAAATTCAAATAATTAAATGAAAATAAATTGAAATAAAAAAATTAATAAAACAATGCATTTATAATGAGATGATTATATTTTATGGGGAATAATATAAAATATTTATCAAGTCCCATATTTGGTATACCAATTTAAAGGAGTCAATATATACCAGCTATATTCATTCAATTTCATTGAAAACAACTATAGATTTCAGTGATAAATGTCTTTTATCCATCAGATAAAGAAAATGCCATTACAGTTGATATTTTGATTTGAAAATGACAGGGCATTTTTGATTGAAGATTCATTATTCAATACATTATCCCAATTGAGATGTAATTTATTTTTGCTATATATTTTAAAAATTTCACGGAAAATCTTTATATAACCTAGACAATAGTTAAGTTTCAATATTTATTAGCTGCACCCATAATTTCCATGCCTTGATTTGTTTCTGAGAATGCTTAGTTTCTAAAAAGTAAATATTTGATATGGAAAATTGAAACACAATTTCAAATTGATTACAAATAAACATTAGTAGCTGAAAGCAAAAATATACAAATAATTACAATAAACAAATGATGTATATATTTTATATATTAATTGTTTACATGTCTTGATATGATATTTTATAGAAAATTAAAACAAGCCAAGTAGTATACATTGTAATCGATTCAATCAATAATATCATCTCCACTATTTCAAACGTTCTCAATGCATTCGGATATCATTGCCATCATAAATGATTTTTTTATTGGCAAAAACACAATTTTTAAAGGTTCGAGATACAAATCATTCCAATTTAGGTTGAAAAATCTAGAAATCTCAAGGCCGTCATCAAGATAGTATTCTAGATTATCTCAGTTCAACTGTCTTAGCTTCGTTTGACTTTATATTAACATAAGGGTCTAGCGTTATCATGATGAAAAATGGCTCCCTTTCTATTGAACAAAATTGGACACTTTTCTCGAATCTATAATTTAGATGAAAAATTTCTTATTTTGTATTATTTATATTTTCTTCACCGTATTTAAGGCAACTTTTCTGAAAAATTCAATAATTATTTTCCAAATAGATGCCACATGATTCCGATATGCCACCAATTTAAGAAACTAAGTTGAATTATTTAAGAAATTATATTCTCTTTTGCATATTTATCTTAAACATAACGACATAATTATTCCGAAAATTGTGATGTGAATACTTAAAATGCATTAACGAGATTTTGAAAACAATCCAATATTCAGTCAATTATTCAAAAATATTTTTATTCATTTTACCAAAAAATAATAAATCAAAATAAAAATGTTTTGAGATAACTGGATAAATGAAAGGGATAATCACCTGTTACGGCCACATTCAAAATTTGAAATATTGAGACATGGCGTTAATTTACATCGATTCTGTGAGGAAAAGCAAACAATATTTCATTAATTCTATAATCATTCCAACAGAAATTAAACAACATTATTATGTGAAATATTGAACGAAAGTTACAATCCAAAACGATACTGTCAAATATTTCTTAAACAGTCAATTATAATATATAATTATAATAGAATGACACACAGCTGATTTTCAGCTTTCAGATATTTCCAAATTTAAACGAATTTGGAAAATGTACTGATTGTGTAACGCTTTGTTTAAATAATGATTTATACCATCATGATTTAATTTATTACTTTTATTTGGATATTTATTAACAATAACCAAAAACAACTTGAAAAGAAATTCAATACTCATAGATCATGAACAAAAATTTTAATTAATAAAATGAAATAAAATTAAAAGTACAAATTGTTGTTATAATAGATTTACTACAATAATAATCATTAATAAGATACAAGCACAATCGTAATACCATTTAATGTCTATACCGATGATGAATTATTAACATTTTTAAAGACGTATCTATCTGTTGCTGATTCATTAAATAAATTGTGCTTGTTTAAGTTATCAATAAAACACATTGCAATAAAATCACAAAAAATAACGAATTTTATAATGATTAAAGAAATCAAAAATAGTTTATAAACCTTGATGATTTAAAAAACCAAAAATATAACAACAGATACAGACAAATTCGCGGTGAATGAAGATGTCGAGAATTCAAATATTAATATGATAGAATTATTAAACAATGGATTCGATGCATCATCCGAAACCAATCTATTGATAAACTACCAGTTAGAATTGACAAAAGTTCAAAAAGCGAATCAATGCAATCCTCTCCCTCTTTAATCATCAAATAGAAGGTGGGAAATCCATTTCATAATCTAGATTTTGCTTTCATAAGCAAGGTATATTAAAATGTAATTAAGGTTCCCGAATAATAATAACGGATTTAATCATATTATTCCATATTAAATGTAAGATGTTTGTAAAACAGACATTCTATCGCATAATAGAAGTCGAAATGACATTAATGGTAGTACCGAGAACCACCAAACCCAATTTTTAATGTTTAAACACATAAAATGTATCTAATTATTTTATATTACTAACACTAAACCAGTAGTATGGTAAACTAAAAATACAAATTTTCCTATATAGAACTGATAAAAATAACGAGATGACTAATACAAAAAATAAAATTTGACAAATCTTCGAACTGCCTTGTAGACTTTAACAAATAAAATATTAATAATTACGATCTTTCGCAAAATATACTTGATTGAAGTAATTGAACCATTTCCAAAGAACGGCAATTTTTATAATATTTGATTTCGAAATTTAACCTTTTGAATTCCTTGTTCAAATTAAAATAATCACGATCAGTCCCGACTCGTTTCGCAAGATTTAGGTGTTTTTCAAATTTTTTGTTATTGATAATAATACACAATCTTTTCCCAGTCATTGGATATGAGGATTGTTCTTCTTTATAATCATTTGAATCCATAAAAATTGTAATATTTGGAAAATTATAATATGAACAGCAAATAAAACAATTTATACAGCTGAAATACCTCTACAATAATTTTAAAAATCTGATAAAAATGGATTTATCTATATTTAGTACAAAGCAACTATTTTGCAGATATTAAGCTAAAATCTGGACTATATAGTTTAATAATTATTATTTTAACGTGGTTTAAGTTTATATTTATTTTTAACAATATAATGCTTAAATCATGTATTGTCTTGATTTCTTTATTTTTATTTACTTTATGTCAATTAAAAATTAGTGACCTATATTTTGGTTTCGTTATGATTCTAAATTAAGTTTATAAAAACCTATCTTAAATTTAAATAAATTATGGACTTTTATAATCTAACGCAGATAAAACTTGTAATTTATTAATCAAAAATGGATTATAAGTCTTATACTCCAACGAGAAATTAAGTAAATTAGACTGAAAAGGTGGGTTAATATTTGATTTCTATCTTTTTCTCATTAAATAAATTGATCATGATGATTTTATTTGATTAATATCATCGCTTAAATAGATTTTTGATGACAAGAAAAGGAAGTGGTAGAGTTTGTCATTAATAATTTTCCAAATAAATATAATGAATAATCAATTTTTTATTTATGTTTTCTTGACGATATTAGACGAGGTTAAAAAGAACAAAATATAGTAATGTGTTTTGCTAATAAAGTAGGGTCATTCTGGTTGAAAATATCATTAGTTCATTACTAATATAAAATGTAATGGTATTAAGATATGGGCATTATTCTTCATGGATGTTGTGAAAATATTTGAGTAAAATATCTTTTTGTAGGAATTATTTTTGACAATTTCGATCATTTTTTATGATCTGCGATGCTTTGTAATTTTTAATATTATCGATTTTTCGTTTTTAAAATTTCAAAAACTGGCATTAAACTTTATTGATTTTTCATCGATTGATAAAAAAATTACAAGGGAATTACGAAGAAATTCGGATAAGTTTAACTTAAAACAAAAGCTAAACTTTTTAAAATAAAATTAGTATTTCAAATTGCTGATTATCTATAAATATTAAATCCGTGCGCAGAACGATTATGATTCCACTAAGACAGAGAGAAATTCTGAGTTTAAATGCACAGTAATTTATTTTATTTAATGCATGAATATTATTTAATTTAATGCATGGCTATTTAATTCGTTGTGCGCGATAAATTATTTTGCTTGATTATTTCAGGGATAAATTCACTATCTGTGTTGTTTTATTTTGTGAATTTATTATGAGGTAATTTTAATGGATTTAATTTTATTATATAATTGCCAGGTTTCTTATTAATTATGGGGTTTATAAATTTAGGTTTAAATTATATATTATATTATGTTAAATTCCTGTTGGTCACAAAATCTCCCTGAATTATCATAAAAATGTTTACATTGAAATTTCATATAATAATTGTCCTCCAAAATTCTTATAACCATTTAAATACCAACCATTACAAATTTTGGCCTTTTAAATCTATAAATATTTTATATATTTCAAAAATATGAAACGAAAATAGTAACTGATATATTTTTATTATTTACAAAATCAAATAAAGTCAATATCACACCCGGAAACTAAATTTGATCAAATCACCAAGTCCAGTTCTAACAAAAATTGAAAATATTCACAAATTTGAATTGTGTGTGAATTTGGATTGGGTTTGAATGGCTTTAACAGGAACATTATTTTTATCACTCTTGAAAAGTGTTGTGGTTCTGACAAAATAACTATAACAATATCATGTATAATAGTGACAATATTCAATGTATAAAAGTAGAATGTATAAAATATTCGGTGTATATTATAGTAATTTATAATTTTTATAATTTGGTTGTATTAAAACTTATTAGTAACGATTTTTAGCTGTTGGAAAATGTAGAGTTTATCGACGCTTGAAGTTGATTAAATTTTTATGATAATGGTTAAAATCGGAACATTTAGTTGCTATTGTATGAAGGAACTATTTTATTTTATTTTTTACCGCACTGAAGCGATACTGTTAAGTTTATTTTCATCGCATTGTAGCGATATATTTTTATGCAACGATGATTTTAAATGCTTGCATTTCTGAAAGGAAAAATATTTATTATTATTACTCAACATTTTATTATTTAAAATTTATATATACGATTAATTTAATGGCAATGGATATCATAGCGAAAAGATTAAAGGGATTTTATAAAAAAAAACATGAGGGAATTCTTTCCAGAAAATGTATCCAAATATTTTATTCGAGAGGATTAAATAGCGCCGACTTTCAAAACATATAAATAGGAGTTGAAATCATCACAACTCGCGTGGCTCATAAGTAAGAAACCACTAGAGTACGTGAAGTCAAATTCAACATCAAGAAGAATACGTGAAGATACATAATGCCATAAAAAGCATTGTGTTATATGCCTTTCGATTTTGTCATTATATTGATCGAGTGAGTTAGATTGATTCTGTAAAATCCTAATCAATATTATATACCGTATTTCGCTTTACTGTCATATTATCGAGCTGTGTCCCAAAACATCTTAAAGGTAAAGGTTCGGCTTCTAGAGTTGAAGTTTGCAACCGTTTTCTTTCCAGAAGTTGTATGTGTCATCGTCTAGGTCTTTTTTATATTTGATGTATAGTGTAGTTTTAACCAAAACATTTATGTATATTTTGTATTTTGTTGTATATCTCGTTGTTAATAAACGTTATTGTAACTGAAAATGTTAAGTTGTTGATTAGATAGGATATAGGAATAGGACATTTAAATCTGAGACTGATTTTGATTAAATGGTGTAAATTGTTTGAGACTGATATTTATAAAATATAGCGATTGGGTCATTACTGGGTATCATACTATAACCATATAGTATTGATAGCGAGGTGAAGAAAGAAGATTATTAATTAAGGTTTGATTGTGTGACTGGTCAAGACGGCATTTATCCACAATAGATTGTAAAATACAGAGACCGATAATAAAATTAACCAAGCAACCCAAAAACACAACAAAAGGAATGGGTTGCTTTCGTTACACAAACTTGTATTGATTTAATTATTTTACATTATGGGTTGTTTTGAATTATAGACTTACTTTTAATAATATATGGATTCAATATGAGAACATTCATGTTTAAAGATAGTTATTGATTCTTATTCACATCCAAATGTAATGTTATTTGAAACCATAGACATACAAAAGCAAATGTAAAATATTTTATGAATAAAATCATTGGGGTAAACAAGATGTATTTATTAAAGGTGAAGATCATGTGCCTTCAATAATGAACAGTTTTTTCGGTTTCGATTTTCATAAAAATGCAATGGCTCATAATGTTCTGTGTTACAAATAAAGTATTAGGAAAGATTAAATTATTTATTGACCACAGTTAGATATCAAATTTTGACCGAACTCATATAATTTCCAAAGGATAGAAATACCATAATATCATAAAAGCTTATTACAATCTTAACCGAAGTTTCATTTTATTTACAATAGATTTTACGTTACTGTTAGTTTATTCGAGTTTTCAATTTTGTGCTTAAATATAATCATTAAATTTTATTGGCTGGCAACTTAGTAAAAATATTGAGATAATTGCGAAACAACTAAAGATAGGTTAACGATTCTCGTTCGACTTATAATGAATGTCCATAAAACCACTCATAATTATTGTTGAATCTGCGATTTCCAATTAGTTTTACTTAGTGTTTCGCTCATTTATATATCTGTTGAAAATTAATTTTACTTCGTTTTCTTGTAAACTTTAATGAATATCAGCATTTCACCTGGAAACCACGAGATAATATTAAACTGAATTCAACTCTAAAGATCAATGGAAATCATGAATAAAATCTCTTGGGAAATCACAAATATTCGGTAGCCACAGAAATGTGTTTTAACCGGAATTCATGTGAATTTTCATGTTTCATTTTGAATCATTTATTGTTTTCTATGAATAATGATGAATTTATATTTATCAATCTAATGGGATTTCCCAATAATGATGATTGGTGTATTCGCCAATTAAAAATAAAGCAATTATGTAATTCGTCAATACACAGTGGAAATAAAATAACAATAGCATGGAGATTGGTTGATCAATAATTCATTAATCAGAAAGCTTCGTCAAATATAGCAAATTGTTTCGTGATTCAATTTATCAGTTTTAGAAGTTCAATTCAAAATTTTTTCGATTGACATCCACTTTTTAACATATTCGTGAGCGTACACATCGGATTTGTGTTTCTCTAGTACGTAGAGAGCTTTGTTAGCTGAAAAAAATAAAATATCACATTATTATAAATATCGTAATTGTTTATAACGCTATTAGCACGATAAATAATTAAAATTTCCATTGGATTAAAATTATTAACAATTGAACCAAAAGATGTTTTTAAAAAATTATATTAAAAATTAATATACCATATTAATATTTATTAAAATATCTTGTTTAAAAAATACTGTTAAACTCTCAGTTTTAAAATTATTAAAAGTAAAATTTAAATATTAAGAAATGGAAGATAAAATGTGAGTATTTTAATATTTGGATTAAAAATGAAGACGAACCAGATGGAAATGAATTTAAATTTAGCATTTCAAATTCGTTTGAAAATTGATGTATGGACGAATAGATGTTTTGTTTTGTTTTAAACATGACTTTTGATTTGAATATCAAGAATGGAGAGATTTTGGCAACTTACAAGCCTATTGGTGCGTTATTTCATTAATGTGCATCAAGTGCTGGAATTGCATTACATTAGAGCTTAAAATTTTCATAAAATTAGATGATTTTAAAAACCGATTGGCATTTATTAAATATCAACGAGCAGCCATTTCTTAACATTAGAATAAAATTGAGACGCACTATAATATTTTACAATTATTTGGTAAATCAAGTAGTATCAGCTTATCAAACTTTGCCAGGAGCTTACTAAATCGATTTACGATTAAAATATTCAGAGTCATGATAAAATACGGACTTGGTGTAGTAATTCTGTTTTTTTTTTCTATTCGACATTCGAAAAGATATCGACTGAGATATAAGAATAAACGATAAATTACAAAACGGTGAAAATTTTAAACAAAGAAAGTCAATATTTTTTCAAGAACGCATTATAATACAAAATTTATTGATATATTCATTTCTTCCTTTGTTCGAAAGTCGAAAAGAAAAAACATACAATATAATTATAAAATTAGCATTTAAAGAATTTCTTCTTATTTAATTGATTATGGGTGAGATCGAATCTATAATTTTTATTTTATCATCATCAGGTTTCATCTAACAAACAATTCAAAATTTTGATTATCAACACGATACTGCTGATCATTTGAAATTTTTCATCAATTCATGACACCAACAAATTTAGAAAAAAATAATATCCCAAAATAATTGATAATAAAAAATTTAAAATAAAATTGAAATAATTCATAAAAATTAATTTTTACATAAAATCTGAGAAAATTAAACGTAAAAGAAATCATAAAATTATTTGATACGAGAAAATTCATCATTAGAAAAGTAGGTCATAGGACTCAAATTCAAATATTTTTCATTCAAATTATTTCTGAATTTTTAGCTTTTAAAATTCTTCAATCAAAAGTTACAAAAGCAAAAAAATTATGGAATTTGAATGCATCCAAGAGTTTCTTGATGCTCATTCTAGCGACAACAATACCCAAATAATACCACCTCAACTGTCATATGGAAAGTGATTATAATTGGTAAGATCATTTTCTGAAAATATTTCCAGAATAACGAATTTAAAATTATAAAAATATAAACTGAAACTTCAACCGAGATTGATTTAGATTGTTTAAATTTAATAAAAATTGTATTCTTTTTAAAATAATAATAGCGGTTAGTTCGAAAAATAGGAAGTCTAATCTGAATGAAGATTTTTGCAGTCCAAATATTTCGAGAATTGACTTTGTTTGATTGGTCTTTCTAATCAGCATTAATCGTGCTATTTTAGT
The DNA here is from genome assembly GCA_037951405.1 of Platydemus manokwari. Taxonomy (NCBI): domain Eukaryota; kingdom Metazoa; phylum Platyhelminthes; order Tricladida; family Geoplanidae; genus Platydemus; species Platydemus manokwari. The sequence continues at coordinate 257 of JBBMOY010613327.1, read as the reverse complement.
TATCAGATAAATATAAACTAGAATGAAAAAAAATAAATGGAATCTTGAAATAAAATAATATTGGGTTACACAGACCTAATATTTTATAATAAAATGTGATAGTGGTTTGTAGAATTATTATGGTTATTATTATTATAGTAATTATTATTATTATTATTATTATTATTATTATTATTATTATTATTATTGGGTCTATAACTTAAAAACCGGAATTTTTTTAGAACAATTGAGTGTTTATTAAAGAAAATCTTGTACAA
>JBBMOY010612216.1:0-11538 GCA_037951405.1 Platydemus manokwari | reverse complement strand
ATAGCAGATCTTAATATTGTATTGTTGTAATTTTAATGCCCAACGAATGAGCCTGGATGCAGTGTCTCGGTGTTGTAAATTTAACAGGGTTTAGAGTTTTAGAATACGCCAATTTCTTGTTGTATAATTTTATATATGAGTGAATAGATGAATATCAAATGGGAAAATATCAATTATATTATAGTGATTGTGATAGTTTGAATGAATATGAGAATTTGAATAATGTAATTGATAAAATAAAAAATTTTACGAGTGATGGAATATATCAATTTATAGATGAAAACCCTCTTGAAAAATACAAGGAGGTTAGTTAATAAAATCAAACTTATATCACGTAGTATCGAATTTAAATCATCTTAAAAGAATAAAAGATATAAATAAAAAATTATATTTTTGAAAAAGTTTTTAAAGGGTTATTTATAATAATAAAAATATGTCACTTGTTAATAAAGGTTTGACTGATGAGAAACATAAAATATATTTTTATGAACAGAAAAATGATGCAATTTGTGCAATGAATGATAAAAGGATATATAGAATATGGTGGAAATGCTCCATAATCACAAAGAAACTATAAAAATGGGCATATATATAATTTATTTTTATAAATTTCTTCTTCATTTTTTGTATGATGTATCAAATTATTGAGAAAATAATAATACAGGAATATGTAAAGGACTGTTTGCTCTTTGAACCGAGAGATTGTTGAAAGTAATATAATGTTAGGTTATCAAAAACAATTTGAATCTCCAAATATGTATAAACCAACACTCAAAGTCTCAATGCTAACAACAGCAAATCTTCACGCAATTCACAAAGAAAATCACTCAAGATGGTATTAGTGCCATAAAAGTTAAAAACATCATGGAAAGTAATCAAAAAGACTGATTACTAAAATCAAACATAAGCTAAGCATTGAAATTACTGACCAAAAAAGACTGGCAAGAATCCATGAAATTCAACCTCTTTTATAGACCCATCGGGTGTGTCTACTTGATGTCATCGGTCTTAGTTTTCAATTCGCTGAATTTGTTTGTAGATCGATTTACTTGAGATTTTTATTATATCTTTCATGTCATTGGTGGATATTTGAACTTCCTGTCGTTTGTAGGCATGTGCATGTCGATTCTTAGCTTCTAAATATGGATTAACATTAGAACAAATCTGCTTAGTTAACGGCACGTGACTAAAGACAATTATTTAAACAAATAAAGAAAATTTAATACCAAATTAAATTCAATATAAATTTAAATTCAATAAAAATTTAAACTCAATAAAAATTTAAATTCAATATAAAATTAAGTTCAATTTAAAATCAAATTCAATACAACATTAAATTCATTACAACATTAAATTCAATATAAAGCCTTATTCAATGTAAATTAAATTATATACTAATTCAAATTGAATTCAATTTGATATTCTCACATGTACAATTGTTTGATAAAAATTTACACGATTTTGAAAATTATTATTTTTATTTTGATAAATATGAAAAATCAGATATCTGTTATTTATACTAAGGTTTAACGGGTAATAAAAAATAAAATATTGGCATCAGTAATAGAACGGTTAGTTCCAATAAAAATAAACACAATGAGTTATATTTTTAGAATAAAATAATAAACAACGAATCGCGAAGTAGCAAAATTATTTAAATTATGAATTAATTTTTTTGTGCAAAGTATCGAAATTCATTCTGAAATCACCAGAAAACCAGATGAAGATATTTAGAAATAATTTTAAATGGAGAAAACCCATGATTTGTTTTATCGAGCTGAACGTTGAATTTGAACGACATTAGGAATTTGAAAAGATATTAAGCAGTAAATATTTCTTTTGCTGAATCATAAAACAAACAATTAAATAACTAATTTCTTCAAAATGAATCCAGTTTTTCGAATAAAAAGTAATAAATTAAAAACTGTAATGGCTAAAATATTTAAGAATCGAAAGCATTACTCGCGATCTCTGCAAATCCGTTATACTAGGAGCTATGTAAAATTGTATCCTTTGGGGAAACATGTGTAAATAGATGTAAAGAAAATCAATAAATTTTTTGCATAAATTATTTGTTGTTTTATACATGAAATAAATTAAAATTAAAATTTTTATTCGTGTTATCTGACATCAATTGAGAACTCAAGATGTTGAGTTTGAATAATAGCATTAAACAACTCAAATACAACAGTTCGCGTATGCCTCCATGTATATTTACTGAAAGTTTCTACCGGAAATTTGTTAATTTTCTCTAGTGGTTGATCTATACTTGATATTATAATATTCGTTAATTGCTGCTTACGTTTGTCATTGACAATCTTGTTTCTGCCTTTACCTTAATGAAACCAAAATAATCAAATTTCAGAGAATCACTGTAAATGAAAGAAACTTAAATTCTGTAAAGAAAAAGTTGAGAACATTTTAAAATAATACGATAGTAATTCATAGAAATTATGTCTGGAATGGACAATTTTTCGATCATTCAGGTTTAAATCGATATAAATCTCCTAATTTCAACATATAAATGTTTAACAACAAAAGATTAATCAAGATTATTTCTTCATCAAAATTCTCTTAAAATCCCAATGTAAAGTCATACTTGATAATTTTTTTATTAGTGAATATCTGGTTATATTTTTATTTTGTATTACATGGATGTAAAATGTGGATGAATTTGGAAGGTTTAAGGTCTAAATACTTGTTAATTGAGATTAACAATGTACCTTTTTATTAACAATTTAACCTTTACTTTTTTCGTGGCTTACAATTGTTTTCAAGTATATGTCCATTAGAGTGAGACAAAATCGTGAGCAACAAATGGTAACCGATTTCAATGTTAATTAGTTTGGCGCTTAGTTTATAAATAAGTACAACAACACATTACGCCACACACCCATGGTTTCCACGAATCGAAGAATTAGAATTTAAGAAAATATTGAAAAATTGAGATGTAGAACAAACAAGAGTTAAATGTGTAGAATTAGACTGCGGAATAACTGTTTCCTCAAGATTTATTAAAACATAATAAAGCTTAGAATATTTAATTATTATAATATTCATGATGAAGGTTTAGTTATAATTGTTGAGGAACGCCTCAATTAACCCAGCTAACCAGTTACTCTATTCACCTAGATGTTCTCTAAAATTCCCCATTATCTCTAGTTGCAGTAATCAAATTTTAGATTCCAATACTTTGTTTATTTTCTAAACGATTTTCATTTGTTAAACCAAATCAATATCGCAAACGAAAATCACAGATCCAAAATTTAAACTTTGATAAACTTAGTAGTGCTTTACATACTCTAATATGTAAATTTGTCATCAATTTAAAAATAAATATCGAAAATAAATGATATTTATAGAAATGAAATAAATATTATTGCACAGTGGTGCTAGTTAAATGAAGACTGCCATTTGAAAATTCGACAAGAGAAGAATAGTTCAAATTCAGAATATATCAGATTGCTGTAAGTAATGAAGATTAAAAATACCGCTAACCAGAATCAAAGGACAAGTACTTTATTTTTCATTCTTTAATAAACTTGTTTGCAAGCTCCGGGAGCTGTAAAATTTTAAAGTAAATTATCATAGAAGCACGTGAGGTTGTATTTGTAAAGCCAGAAGTAGACTCATTGTCAGTTGTTCAGCTTTTTAAGCTGACCGGATTCGTTTTAAATTGGCAGAACTTTTATTGAGCAAGTATATAAAGTGTAACATAAATAAATCTTAGTGAACATACCTCTTGGGATTTTGGAAAATCGTGCTGATCGAAAAACGTTGCATAATAACAATTTTGACAATAATGATGTATATTTTCAACAATTTATGAATGTTATACCGTGTTTTTCCTATTATAAGCGGTATCCCGAATATAAGAGGTAGCGTGTATTTTTGCTTGTAAAAAAAATAATCGGCCCTCCAAATATACGCTGTATCAAATATAAATACCACATAAATAGAAACTATAAGTATGCAATTATTATGCATGCATACAAATCAATCTTTCAAATTTTCAAAGGCTTTGAAATGAATATAATTTTCCCATCATAAATGGCTGATTCCAGAAAAATTTGATTGTAGAAGAGTCTAGAAACAAGAACCTAACCGTTTTCTGCAAGAAAAAGAACCTTAACATAAAGATGGTTCAAAGATGGAGATCTGCTTATACAAACCTATGCAAGTCAGTTACAGATGGGAACAATAAGAAGAGAAAGGTTGGGACGGGAAAACACCAGCAATAAATTAATTAGAAAATACCATAGCTTATTGGATCATTGGCCGGAGAGCACGAGGATTAATCGTTAGAAGATATGACATTCAAAACTTTGCAGTAGATTTGGCTTCCAAAAATGAAATATTGGATTTTAAAGCCACAACGCACTGGATTGATAAGTTTTTACTTCGTAATGAATTATCACTCCGAAAGGGAACCTCTATTTTTAAGTTAGAGGATAATAAAATTGTTTCGAAAGCAATAATGTATAAGAGATTTGTTAATAATATTGATTTTCAGAAATACCAATTGTCTTATATGATTGCAATCGATCAGACAGCTGTATTTATGGGACAAGATTCGCAGAAAACACTAGACACTCGTGGAGCATCATCAATAGTTTCTAGAGGCAATAGAAGAGGTTTACTTATATGGAATTCAACTAGCACTCGTCGTGCCAATGATATGAAGAATTTTCTTAAAGTTAGAGGTGTTGATCAAATAATGATACCGGCTGAAATGACAGGGTATCTTCAGAGGTTAAATTTGGTAATAAATAAGCAATTTAAGGACAATCTTAGATTAGAAATCAATGAGAATATTGAGAAGAGAATGATGAGAAATGAAAGGGGATCTTTGTAAAACCGAATCTACTAGAAATAGTCAAGTTGGTTAGTAATGCCAGGGCTAAAATTAATGATAACTGTGTCAAAAAAGCTTTGAAGGCTGTCTATCTGGATAAGTCGGCTTCATTCGAAGAAAGCTTCATAGCAAAAAATGAGAGATTAGGACCACTTATCAAAGATAAACTTAATTCACAGGAATTAATTGAGATTGTTCTAAATCTTGTTTTTTTTGAAGATTTCGCAGAAGAGGACGATTTAACTGTGTTTGATTAAAATGCCTGTGACATTTTTAAATATTTGAAATATTATAATAAAAATATATTATGAATTTTTAAGTAATCGAAAAAAAAGCGGTGCTCCACTTATTTCGTTGGAAAATAATATATAAGCGGCTGCTTATAATAGGAAAAACACAGTACCAATATTTTATTCTGGCTTAAATTGAAAATGTATCAATTGGCCTGTGTATCTTTTTATGTATCTTATATCAATAAACTGTCGCAATAGTTCTGTGTGGTATCTTTAGCGTAACAATTTTTATCGAAATAATATTTTATATTTTTTTATCTGAAAGTTTAGCAAATAAAGAAATGAATAATTTATTAAGATAAATAATAATTATAAAAATTAATTTTATAATTATTTCTTAAAACACTATAATGTTATGTAATGACATTAGGAAAATCAGTCAATAGATAAAACCATTATTATTAAAATAACAATATAGTTTTGGTAATAATAATTATTCTTATTATAGGCAACGATAATTTTTCTATAAAGAGAAATAAATTAATTTGAAATAAACCAAAATCAGTTGAGAGTTATTGGAAAATTGTATCGAAATAAAATCAAAAAAGAGACAATAAAAACTCGTATAGGGGATAAATCAGTAGATCCTGCACAGTATACGAAACCACTGGGCGAATAACATATCATTGCTCGAAGACAGTATATGTCATTTTTGCCGAGGATATTCTCCGAAGACATCTGCAATTAATGTGAGTTTGATTTTCATTTAAACTATTGATCGTTACTATATAGCTTATTGTTATATCATTTTATTATCGAGCTTTGTCTAAACCAACACTCTTAAAGGTAATTTGGTTTTGCTCCACGAGTAGTAGACAATTAACCGTTACTTATTCCAGAAATTGTTAAGTTTTCATCGTTTAGGAACTTTTTATTCAGTGTTTAGTGGAGTATTAAAATCAATTGGCTTATTGTAATATTTGTGCCAATTGCTGTATCAGTTTTATTTAACAATAAACCTTAATATAATTAAAGCGCGTTATTGATTGAAGTTCTTGTAAAATATATCAGATAGTAAGGCAATAAGTTAATATATTATTTGAGTCTGATAGGATTTAATTTAATAAGATTATTGTAGCCGATCAGACTATCTTCATATAGTATTGATCGTGAGATGAAAAAAGAAATGAAAAGGTTTAGAAATTGTACTTCGGGCTTGATTAGAACTCACAGAGACTAATCAAGACGACATTGATCTTCAAAGAACTAAATTAGAGACTACTCATATTAATAAACAAGAACCACAGGCCCTAAAACACATCATGTCTATTGTTTATTGGAGTCTTGGAGTAATTGTTTTCTACATGAGATAAACCTGACAGACAAATTAGACAATGAATCACCCTCAGAATTATTAAAAATCAAGAGATTAAAATCTATGCAAAAATCGTAGCATCAATAAAATCAAGTGGATACAAATAATCATCGATTATAATCCCCTTAAAAATGAATGAATAAAAATAAACCAATTAGATTTTATTCCTAAAATATATTCATAAAACAGAGAGCTAAAATTTAAAATAAGAAATGAAAACTGAATAATCGAAATAATCTAAAATCAAATGTTATAATCTTACACACCGGAATTCGACAACTGACATTGATAATTATCTGATTGGAAAACGATATATCGCTATTATAAAATTACGCTATTTATTGACTTCTAAACAGACAATTAATTTTGAAATCCAGTTGGTAGAATATTCACTAGATAAACTTTGTAATCTCTGCAAATTTGTTCTTTCCTCGCTTTGATGTCTAATTTTAATTTTAAGCTAAAATTTGCAATACGTTTGATGGTTGATTTAAGATAATATTTTTACTTAATTGTGTTGAGATTTGATTGTATTTAATAATTCATTTCAAATTTAAAGGGAACACATACTAATCAAATTAGAGACTGATAAAAAATTATTCTATTCATGGTTATTTTATTAATTCTATATTACCAAGCGAAATTTATATTAATCTAAGATGGACAAAGTAGAACTGAACTTAGGCTAATAAGTTTCACCATACCAGAACCTGACACGTGTAAGTATAATAAAGTATATAAAGTTATCTTTATTTACTTTAATTTCAAATGATTATTTCAAAGGAGTTTAGCTAACCAATAAGAATAGAATAATTTTATTTTCGAGTGACAATTTGGTAATTTTGTGACGAGAATGATTACCCCAAATTTATCTATATTTCCTCTTTGGTGTCATACTAGATTAGTTATTGATGATTTTGTTGCCTTGTTTGATTATTTATAGTGGATTTGACACCTTTCATTTTCATTTGGTTGTCTCTAAGGAGTTTACTGTCCTTTCGGTTACAGGCCGATTTAAAAAATAAACTATACAGATCACTTTTATCTTACCAAAAAAATGTAATTATGATTGTAGCAGAGATCTGTGGAAATACTTAAGGCAAATAAAATTTGAAAAGCGAAAAAAAAGTTTAATTTTGAAGTGCAGTTTAAAAATATGTTAAATTCAGTTGTGCTGTAATTAGATTTTTATTATAAAGTCTCAATCTGGTTCAAAGATACTTCAATAGTATGTTTGAAGACACTACTGCTATGAAAAATGTGAAAAATCTGAAACTAATTATACTGGCTAACTACTACCACTTCATTCGAATAACAGAACTCGAGACATGAATATAAATATCTTTGTTAAAGAAGAACGAAATTTTTAACTAAAGCACCGAAAACAAATTTTGCAAAATACTCGGCTCGAAACTTTGATGAGTCGTCGCCAAATCCGTACGACGGTCAGAAAAAAGCAAGAAAAATATTTGATTGATGATGCAACGATTGTAAAATTGATTGTTACAAATTCATTTAAAATAATCCTGATATGGAAGGTTAAATTAAAGTAAACGTTCATTTAAAATAAAACAACTAATAAAACAACAACTTAAAAGGATTTTTCTCATCTCAAGAATTGTGATCTAAACTAATAAATAGTTTATTATCTATGAATTCTATCGACTTCTTTGTTATTATTTTAATGAGTGTTTATTACCGTCCTTATTTATAATTGAGCCACAACACGGCGTGGGTACTTGCCATGTTTTCTCTATCGCTTCTGTGTATCATTTTCATATTTCCCACTAATTTTGTCATGAATTTACCAGTAGTTTGTTGTGAATTTATCAGCCTAATACTTGATTATATTATATCACTTTCTCACATTATATCATCGTTATATATTCATTTTATTTTATTTTTTTGTTATTAATATTACTGTTATTATTAATGTTTTTATCATTTTTCTCACTGCAAATATTTTCAACCTTTTGCTCTTATTATTATAATAAATAATGCACCACTGTGAAAACACTAATTACATTAAATCAGCAACATAAATTGTTCACCAAAGGCTTATTGATTAAAAATCAAGTTAAAGTAATCGTAATGTCTATTAAAAATAAATAAGTTCAAATTGATAGTCGTTATAAGTGAATTGCAGATCAAGATAAAGTTAAAATGAATTTGATTTATGAATATGATTGATATTCTATTGGTATAGAGATATTTACACTTTGTGTATAATTGGAATTGTAAAAAAATTTTTTTGGGTTGGGTTCAACTGTCAACCAATAAAATCTATTTGAATATTAATATTGGTCCAATTGAGGCATCGAAAAATCTTTAAATTATGAATGAGATAATTGATGAACATTACAACATTTTATGATAAACCAAGTTTTAAAATTTTGGAAATTAGGATATTCAAACATAAAAAATAGTTTAAAAATCTTTATGTAACAAAATTTACAAATATAATATTTATAATTAAATAAGAATATATAAATATCTCTAACTAACTAACTTATAAATTTATTGATTTCAAAAATGAAAAATTATTAGTAAAATGTTATAGAAATTAGTTAATTAAAACCAGTTATATCAATATTATATATTTCTACTTATTTATATTTAGCATTATGAAGATAATCACTGTATTTAAGACGAATATTTATGATGAAAAATTAATGATCAACACAAAGGTAGAATCTATTGGCTTAACTTTGAATAACAAATTAAATTATGACTTCGCAAAAAGGACTAATCACAGATAAAACTTCGGGGAACAAGCAACTGAAATTCATTTAAATTTGTATATGTAATTATTTCGATGAACGTGTTAAATATAAAAATATCTCATCAAAAATAACGACCATATGTACATCGGAATCCTTATTTATAGTAATTGCGTACAAAGTTATCCAATGAAAAATTACGACCGGGAAAATTCATTTTCACATATGAAATTAAATGGACAAACATAATGATAAATCCCAGTCATAATCTTAAAAAATTAGAAATTCCAAGAAAATTACGAGTCCAAGAAAATTCAAATAACGAATAAAATCCAAACATAGAGCTATATTACAGGAACCAATTACATCTCTTTTCCTCTCACGAACTATGAAAGATTACCTATGTTTTTATGTACTTTATATATGGCCATTTTGGTTCAATTGTAAATAAATGTATTTTTTTCGTTTTACAACATTCGCATAGTTGATTTATTGATAAAAACTATTAATTAGAGTGCACGCATCATGATCATTTACTAACCACAACTGTACTTAACAAGCTATAATTGGACGTCATCATCTTCAATTAATATACAATGGATCTGAAAGTCTAATATTTTGACAACTAATATCGAGAATATTAAATATTTTATCTGATTGTATTCATAAATTCAGAAAAGATAATATCGAATATAAAAACAATTACAAAAATGTAATGAAAATAACAGATTTGTTGCAAGTAATACGTCTGCTTGAATTACCTCACATATTAAAGATAATAATAATGGGAACATATGAAGAAATCGTTATTAATTAATGAAAATTTCATCAATTTGAAAATATAAATTAAAGCAAAATGAAAATTAATTCGACTATATATTTATTATAGACACATAACACTCATGATTCTTTAAGTGTTTCAAGTTGTTTCCAAATACTAAACCGATTTAAGATGACACTGAAGTTGCTCTACTGCTTCCAAAGCAAAAAATTTAACATCAAGATCTTCATCACAGACCAATTTTTCCAAACATGGTCTCACTTCTGATTGGAGTACTGGTACATCCAATGACATACATATTTTAGCTAGAGTTTGGGCTGTCTAGAAGAATTTAATGATTTACTATATATACACACATCAATTTATTAGAAATTTTCTCACTTTAAATCGAACATTAGCAACTTTATCATCTCTCATGTATAAAACTGTTGGTAGAAATTTTTCTTTTGTCAAACCAGGACCAAGTAATGGAGCAAGAGAACTTATACATTGAAGGCATATCATTCGATGTAGGTAGTTGGTATCTTTGGATAATTGAACCATCTAAATAAAATTGATAAAATCTAATTCAATAAACCATATAATAATATGTGATATAAATACGAAAATATTGGTTATGATATTGAAAATATTTTCAGCATGTCTATAAAAAATATATAAATGACTATATAAAATATTGCATATATAATATGTAAAAATGTATATCGGGACAAAATTAAAACCTATAATTATAGAATATCAAACAACGCCATCCAATAATCAAATATATATATATATATATTTGATAATTGGATGGTGTTTTACAGTAATCTTCCTCTTAACCGGTACTTTTGTGGAATTGGAAAAATGTTGCGGTTAAGAGAAGTTTTTTATGAGAAAAATAATAAAGAACAATCAAATGAACTTTTTTATCATTGGAAAAATGTGGCGGTTAGGAAGAGAAATATTATACATATATATGTATATAGTATTTCTCATATTTGATATAATTTCCAAACACAAAATTTCATTTCCAGATTCCATAAGGCAAATTCAATAAAAGTAAAACATATTATAAACTATTATTATTTAACTTATATATTTTAAACCTATATACATCAAACAGAATATATTTTTATACGATTCATTGTTAACATATGTTCACAGGAACTTCTTTCCTTTGTAAATATTTGACATCTGTAAAATCAAGATCAAATCTTAAAAAACATACTTCATAATATCATTGTTGAAGATTTAATGCCTATTTATTCATAAATATCAATTATATTTCTTGTCAACAATCAAATAAATACTCCAATAACTGATATACCAAATATTAACTATAATTGATTTGATAAACAACTCGAGCTTGACAAATTAACTACATGTAGAGAAACATGCAGAAAAAATGAAAAGACATTTTCTATGGGCTCTATATTCTAATGAATTAAATCGATCATATAAATCATAACAGAACATGATGATAATATGATAAATAATATTAAAAATTATTCAAAAATAAAAATAATCTCTCATATGATATTTGTTTATTCAAGCAAATCTATAAATAGGGCATCACCTGGGAAATAGCTTGA
>JBBMOY010611105.1:0-11540 GCA_037951405.1 Platydemus manokwari | reverse complement strand
ATATTTAACTCCAATTATTTAAATAAATATATATATTAAATTGAATTATAAAAATCAAATAAAATAAAATAAAAATAAAAATTAATTAATAAAAAGGTGGTAGAAAACAATTTACAGAAAAATTTTAAACATGTTAAACCAAAGTCATTTGAATATAATGATTGTATATAAAATATATTTATTTAAAAAATGTTAATGATTTAAACTAAATAATTGAAAGTAAACAAAATTAGAAAATTATAAAATCTGAGGGAGTTTTTCTTTCACCATTATCAGCAATAATAGCAGATTAAGGTGGACCACCAGTAATTGCTCGAGATATTGCAACTACAGTAAATCAAGCAAGATAATCTAAAACAGATTTAGGAACCCAACAAATCAGCGAGGAATTAAAACTGATAAAAGAGTCTAACTCTAAAATGTATGAATCAAAAACTGAAGAAGCTACTAATGAGTGCTGGGCATATAGATTTGCATGGTTTTAATAAATAAATGGATTTAAAAACTTCCATTTCTGAGTGAAGGAAAGGGAAACTTAAGAAAAATTCGTTTAAAATTGAAATTGATTATTATTCGCGATCATATACGTTTCCGGAGAAAGCGCCATACTAAATTAAGTAGTAAAAAGCAAAAAAATAAAGAGAAATTTTTAAGGGAAATTTTAAGTGTTAAAAGAAGAAATTAAAAGAATAAAATTTAAAAATAAAAATATAAAATTAGAAAATACATTGCAAGAAGAAACGAAAAAAGCAGAACAGAAATATTTATGAGTATTTTGACGAGTATGCAATATTTGATTTGTATTTTTTATATTTATTGTTATGAATAGCAGATTTTCATATTGTTATGGATGGTTTTTGTTATTTTACTGTGGTGCTGGTGGTATGAGGACTTCGATATCTCGTATGAAGACGAAGCTATTGGAAATCATATTGAAATTAGATTGATTGTTACAATGAGGAATTAATGGTCCCGTTGTAACAACTGGTTTACACTATACGTACAAAATAATATATTAATAGTTAATAAATCAATAATCATTGAAGTTGTAATTATTAAGAATGCGATGGTCGGTTATAAAAATTTATTTAAGAAAAATGAAGAAAACAGCGAACAATAAAACTGATGTGTTTTGGGCTTTATTAATTTATTTTGTTTTAATCAGTCTCAAAAATGTTATCAACTATTGTGGATCACCGTTGTTTTGATCAGTCTCTATCAGTCCTAATCAAGCCCAAGGTACAATCTATAAAACCTTATTGCTATCTTATTCACCTCGAAATCAATTCTATATAAAGATAATATGATTGGCAACAATGATCCAAAAATATTATTCTTCTTACCAATCTTAATCTTATCAGTCTCTTATTTACTATTATTGTTGATGATCACTGTTGTCTTAATCAGTCTCTCGTGGTTCTGATCAAGCCCTAGGTACGAACTATTGAACCTATTTATAATTATTTTCGCCTCGCGTTCAATACTATATGAAGATAATACCAAACGGCAACAATGATCAATTATTAATAAAACTATCTCTATACCTATGTTAACAACTATTCTATCAGTCTCAATTAAACAATAACTATAAATTTAATAACAAACTAGTGTTTTATAAAAGTTTATTAACACGAATATTACGTAACAATTATATAAATTACTACAAAACTAATATGGTTAAATACAATTTCAATACAAAACAACGAACAACCTTATCAAGCTTCTGGGGAAGATTTACGGTTAATAGACTGCACACTCTTGCAGCAAAACCATCTTTCAAGACGTTTGAGATAAAACTCTACAATAGGACAATATACACGACTACTATACTACCGATTAGTTGTTTATAGAATTAATCTAACTCACGTATCGTAGGGCATATACTTGAACTAAAGGCTTGTATGATTCTTATTGGCGCAAATATAGATCAGGATCCGACAACGAGCAGAATGGCTTGAATAAAAATACGACTTCACACGATTTGGTTGTAACACACTACGAGCTAGTGGTTTCAGAATAAAACGGGCGAAGATTGTGACGTTTTTCCCCCTATTTATACGAATCGGGAGACGAATTTAATCGTCACGGATTATTGGCGAAAATTGATACAGATAAATTAATTCCCTAAGGATTTCCCCATAATTTGTTCAAAATAAAATTTGCTTGCGATAATATATTGATGGAATATAAATAATTCAATATTATTTTTATTCTTAGTCTTAAAAGGTGTAAAAAGAAATATCCATTAACCGTAATTATCTATTAACAACAATTATTATCATTATCATAATTATTATTATCATTATTTTAATTGAAATTCAGTCAGAAGCTTGATTCGACAAATAAAATAAAATATAATAAAATAAAATACACTGCTTGATTAATCAAGCTTTTCAAAAATTTGTTACATTTAACAACGCTTGAATGATCAAGCTCTAAAAATAGTAACTACATTGTTACAAAAAAACGCATAGATAAAAATTAATACTTTTATACACAAAATTGTTACACTAAAAACAAATACCATCAGGCATGACTGTCAATTGTCAAGAATTGTTATTGTGTTTCGGCTGAATTTTTCATTTCCCCAACAGAATAGTATTGTGAATCAGTATCGTTATCTTTTCAATTATCGAGTGAACCAGAGCCAGTTGTAGCTAAGAAATACATCTTTTTGCTGATTTAGTGTTAATCAAGTTCTTCAGGATTTGAGGATCTTTATTCGTGAACTAAAGCGAAAATAGTAATTATTTCACGTGTCATGTACCCAACCAGTTTTCCATGTCAATAATTTTAATATTAATATTTCCATCATATTTAATTAACAAATATTATTTTCTTATCCATCCTCTTGGGCTACCGATAAATCACTTTCGTGACTCATCTGGTATTGAATTCTATTAATAATTTTACTTAGTTTTACTGTTTGTTTATTTTTCAATTTCTAAAAATAAAAGTTTTTAACCAATAATTTATTTATAATTTTTATATAAACATTGTAGAGTACAAGTATAAAGCTACACCATAAACAGTTTTAATAATCTAATTCTATTTGGAGAAAAACGAATAATAACATATTCAGTCTTAGTTGCATTTAATGTGAGTTATAAATTTGAGAAAAATCATTTAGATGATTTTTTTCGATAGTATAGTCTTCAATACTTGCTATTGAAGCCTTTTGTTAGGTAAGTAACAAAACCATAACAATATAATACAATACTACGATGATTACTTTCCAGCAGATGGAAAACCATTTCTTGTCGGCGATTGGGAATCTGTATATGCCCAGTATTCAACTAGAAGATCAACAGTAGAGCATATTCACGTAAAATAGTATTAGTATTACAAGACATTTATAATACTTATCGAGCATTGTCTCACTATCTTAAAAGTAAAGGTTTTGCTTCAACAGAGTGGAGCTTATTTACAATAAACTTTAGCTAGGAATTGTATGTCGGCCTTATAATTGTCGTCTAGTAACATTAAATTCAATTGTAGTTTTATCATTTTATTTGGTGTTAATATGTATCGGTATTAACATTTGTAGCAGTAAGCAATGTTGGTCATTAATCATAATTTGATAAAAATATCATTAATCATTAGTTCATTGCCAGCAGTGCCAGCAGGTTTACTAAAAATTGGATTAGTAACAGTTACATCACTGTTTCCGCACTTATTGTCAGCATATAGTTCATTTATGCGGGGTTAAGAATAAAATAATAACTAGGTTCATTACGCTAGCATCCGTAATCAAGAACTCATGATATCAAGTAATATATAACCAAAATTTATATGAAAATTCAGATAACACCCTACAGTTACATTAAATATTGTACTGGTTTTATTTATGGTTTCCAGCGGTTTCGGTAATACTATCGGCGAATTGTTATCTATACTTTGGTTTTAAATTTAATAGTAGAGCACTGAGTGCAATTAGACTAAATGCAACAAAGGTAAATTTTGATTAAAATAATTTAACTAATAAATAATTCAATTTAATATTGTTCTAAATCACAACTAACAATTGATATAAAACTGTTTATGATTATTATATCAAGAAGAATAACCTAAAATACAATTAAAATGAAAAATGAAGATAAAAAAAGATGCATCAGATAAGTGGGTTACCGAATGTCCGAAGCTGACGAAGAAGATATGTGGCATGAATTCAAAATGTCATTGTAAAAATCTTTTAAATTATTATCATTTTAATAATTAAATTTCATTTACTTTAATGACGTATCAGAGATTAAATTATAATTACTAAATGCAAAAGGATAACTAATTTCACTTCTATCCGAAAAGTTAATTTTCCACGAAATTTCTAATTACTCAAAAATCTGCTTTGTAACTGTTACCAAAAGATCCGCGGTTGACGTTCACATTGATGAATTAATTGATGAATGCATGTACTGATAATTTATGTCGCCAACATTCTTGATGATAGCCTTTCGATTGTGTATTGCAGTGTTTCTTTTTGTACTAATTTGTGCTAATATATTGCAAGTGTGAAGTTGTATGTGGTTCGATGGTTAATCCTGCCACTATTTATGTTAATTTTGTTGCGTTGGCGGCGTGGGCAATCCTTGCTTGATATCTCATTTTATGGTAATTAACCATGTTTATTGATCATATTTTTTGCATTTTATTGTAGATATTTAACTGGATTAATAAACTTTCTCAGCACTTTATCTCTTATTATTTTAATTATTATATCAATGTTTTGAAGTTGAAAAATGAAAATAGATTTGAAGTTCACTGGAGTTGCATTTCAAAGACTGGATTTGTAACATAAATATATTTGAAATATACTGGCTTTGTAAATTTTGTTTTTGAGAGTATTATTGAACTGGCCCGAGCTCTAACATTTGTTTACATTTACTTTCCTACACTTTCACTTAGACCGCACCAGTACAGTATTCTCGTCAAATAAAAAGATTTCCAGTCCAAACAGGTAACCTCCAATAAAAGCCAGTATTAAATTTTCATTAAGCCGCCATGAGGAATTCCTCCAACACGTTAAGAAGATCCCTGTTTAGGCGACTTTTTATAATGCATACTCGTGACATATTAATTCGAACTACTAAATCACATAGCAATTATTTTGATAACTCAAATCTGTAGTTTTCAATGCAATGTAAATAACATATTTTTCGGAAAGTTTACACAGTAAAGAGCAATATTTTTATTCGTATTACTAGGCAAATCGCCAAACATAATAAAATGGAAATATTCGACTTACATCGAATCAGATTACACAGTTATTCAGTTTTAAACAAAGTTCAGGTAAAATTATTGAAAGTCTAACTTAATTCAGTTTATAAATTAATCATGTAGTGTTTTTCTATTTTAATATTTAAACATCAATTTATAACAAATATACAAATCTTATTCGATTTCAAGCTAAGTTTTTATGACCAAAATCAAAATTTCTTAAATTGTTAAAATAAAAAAATTAGTAAAAAATAAGAACACTAATTAAATCAAACAAATATACTAAAAACAAGTCCTTCGAGGCAACAATGACCCAATTTGTGTGGTTATATCAGGAAAGGATCAAGCATGATAAATAATAGTAGAATAATTGTGATGTGAAATTTATAACCCCACCCTGAATAAAGACATCCAATTTATTGAAAATATGGCCTAATTTAATCAATTAGGAGATAATAAAGATATTTGAAAATTATTTATTTACATAGTTTCTCATTTAGCAGCACCAAATCTGTTGGGATCTTGGCTTGGATAGTGCACTCCCAGACGTGAATCATTGCTACTACTTACCATTGGTGGCGGGGGAGGTGGGGGAATCACAGCAGCTGAATTAATTGCATTGAAATGTGCAGGTATCAATGGCCAATTATAAGCAATAGGCGGTGGTGGGAAAGTCATGACAACTGGCGGTAAGCCCGGTACACTTGGAAGGGCTTTATTATTTTGTTTATTATGCTCGATTTCGCTCTGAAGTTGAGCTTTACCCCAATTTACAGTCAGTCTTTGTCCAGCCATAATCAATTTATCGTAGCTCTTTTCAGCAGCTCTTTCAGCAGCATCACGAGTTGCAAATTGGACAAATGCACAACGCTGACGCTGATAAACTGTCACTGATCGAAGTTCACCATATTGGTAAAAGCGATCTTTCAATTCTTTTTCTCCGATTGATTCAGGAACACCCCCAATATAAAGAGTTGTTATTGATTTATCTTCTGGTGGACTTAATTGAGGCATACTCTTATATTTATCCAGCAACTTATGTGCAACTGGATCTGACAATCCATAAAATCGATCTTTAATATTTTGATTCGATAAAGGATCATCAGGATCGGTTGGCTTTTCGTGTCTAAATGGACATTCTTCTCCTCTTTTACATTCACCTTTTACATAAAATGAACATATATGTGGTCGATTACGTCGATAATACGGCTCAGTTCTTGCTAATTTCAATAACATATCGTTGTTTCTTATTTTACCAGTGACATCTAAACCCCCATAGGGAGCTGTTACATCTCTACTAGTTGACATCACTTGCTCCAGTTGCTGTTGATTATATTCACGGTTTACACTACCTCGAGGTAGATTCTGATTTATTTTCAGAGCATTGTCTCTAACCTGTACAGGAAGTCCATATTCTAAGTCCAAAATACACGTTTGACAGACATTTTTAGTTTTCGCACAAACTTGACAAACCTCCGTTTTTTTAAATCTTGCTTTACAACCAGGTTGCCAACGAAATATTGTAAAAGGTCTTTGACAAATTTTACATTCTTTCCCATAAGGTTCCTTCGTCATTCGAAGAAAAGAATTATCACCTAAACATGTTTCACATACAATTGGGAAATCCTAGTTATTCCAAATAATAAATTAATTACTAATATCTAAACTTACTGATTGCTCCCAATTTTGTCTGTTGTAGTTATTAGAAGTTTTGCTACTAGTCATTGTTTATTCAAGAGAAATTAACAAGATTTTTGAAAATTTATAAAAAAGTATTATATTTGATATATATAAACAAATTAAAGCTATTTATAAATCTATATACGTTAATTAAATTTCATAATCAAGGAAACATGGAAATATTATTTTTACATAAATATTTCAATATATTTCTTTATTAAACAATAATTAATTTAACTAAACCATAAAATTTCTATTTTTTATATTTAAAAATTCATGAATTTTTAATGAAAATTGGTTCTATCTTAGAATTCGAAATTAAAAAGATTCAACAAATATAAAGAATTTGGTTCAAAATCAATTAATTTGTAATTCGTTAATATTTATGACAAAGCTGGTAAATCCGAACCCATTTTAGGACAATGATAACAAACCTACATTTATAGGGTTTTTTGAGTTTTAAAATAAATTTTGCACAATTTAAGATAATTATTTACATGAATAAGAGAATTGTTTAAATAATATTTTCAAATAATATTTCTCTTATTCATGTAAATAATTATCTTAAATTGTGCAAAATTTATTTTAAAACTTAAAAAACCCTATATGTGTCAATGTACAATATTTATTGTATGTATAAAAATATCTATTCATCAAAAGTAGTATTGAATATTTCATGAGAAATTCAGAGTTTTATTATCAACTGAAATAAAATACAATACAAATTAAATCTAAATAATAACTTTTATAATAAATAAAAACCCGTCATTAATTATAAACAAATAGTTATCGCGCTTAATAAATTCTAAAAAATAATCGTGCCGAATAAAATAATCCTCATGCATTTATTCTCAGAGAATTTCTCTCTGACATGGTAGAACTAATTTCAAAGAGTTTCTCACTGCCACAATAAATTCCAGTATAACATATATACAATGGAAATTAAATATCAGTAGAGAATATCTGCGAATGACTCGCAGTGGCCTATATAAGGCAGAGACCGCAATCATCGCATGCTCAACTGTTAAGAAAAAACAGAACGCAACATACAACAAGTGTATAACAGAGCTATTTGGCAATGTTGTAAAACCGAACGAGAAGACTTCAAATGAAGAAATATCGAATCAGAATCTCAGAAACAACAATTTTAGGAATTCAATTTAAAAGGTGACTTGAAGACTTCTGCCATCTGCTATTCTTATGAATAATAAATCTTAATTTTATTTCCTCAATATTTGTTACCGAAACTCTTTACGAACCAAAATAAAACAAGAAAACATATTTAAAAAATGTGGGGTTTTGAATCAATGAATTATTTTTAATAAATCTTCAGATTAAACGCTTGTAAGTCAAATACAATGTTTAGTTAACGGGGATTTTATAATAAACGATTGTTTCGGGCTAACAATGATTCCTTTATCAAGATGAGTTTTGTAAGATGATGATTTATCGGATATATGATAAGAATAGTTTGTCTGATTATGATCCACAAGCCTTAGTAGTTGACGAATTTATCGGAAACAATTGAGGTTCTTAAACTTCTACCATTATTTGGATTTGATAAAAGGCAATTTTAGTTTCGTTTCGATTCTTTTGATCTATTTACTGATCAATTGTTTTCTTTGTTTTTATTTTTATTCTATAATAAGAATTTATTAATGCTATTTTTATCCAATTATTTTTATGGTTATTATATTGTTGGATCCTCCTTGACAATTAACTAATCTCTGAATCCAAAAATAGAAGGCTAGAACTGTATTACAATCGCGTACTTATCAGTACGACTTACAAGTAATTACATCTGACTTACTTTACAAAGTATTAACAAAACTTGGCTTCCAACTAGCAGTTGGCCATCTTTAAATAGATATTTATATTCGAAATCTGTGTGTAATTTTTTATGTCATGCTATATCACATTCTGATTCGATCTTTGCTTTTCGATGTTCTTATTGGGTTTTTAAAATTTTGCATGTGTGAAATTGGTCAATCTCAATACATTTTTGTATTTGATTTGTGGCATATTTTTAATTAATTTTGAAATTGTTAATACATGTACTGATTAGTATAGTTGTGTTGAGTCGAGTCGAAATCTTGCAAAACAAAAACCGTTTTGTACTTTGAAACCCTTGTTTTAGCACTTTAATCATTTGCATTTCTACACAATCATACAGGAATAGCAATCAACTAGTCACGGCAAATTTAGACGGATAATGATAACTTGAAAAAGAGATATTACCATGCAGTAACACACATATAGGAATTTGACAAATCCCGCGTTTACAAAAACCAACAAGTTCAACGGAAACTAGAGAAATTAAAGATCAATCGAAATATGATACAGTTTTGTAACCTTCAATTTTTCTGAACAACACATTATTGATTGTCAAATTGATATTTCCTCAAGCATTCTATCCACAATTGGTAATTAATTGATCTGACCATTTATTTGCATTGAAAATAAATTTTGGTACTATATTTTGTATTGGTTCATTAGCGCTCATAAAAAATATAAGCTTGCGTCAATTACCAAAAATAATTGACATTCTCGTTACGGCGATAATCATTAACATTTAGTTTTAGTCATTAAACTATATTAGAACTTCCTACTCATCAACCAAAATGAATAAAATAAAATGTTTTTTCTGAAAACATAATATGCTTCTATTGTTTGTTTGATTATAATTTTTATTTTTTTTTTCAAGTTGAAAGTAATAGATAAAGGTCAACATTATGAAATTAATTAATATTAAAACTACAAGGAATCCGTAAAATGTTTTACGTGGATAATCAATAAAACATACAAACTGTGAAGTTGTTGAGCAAATATTTTACCTCAAAATAGTTCATTACAGAGATGCTGATGGTACCAGCCACTACAAAATACACTACAATTACCAACATATAGTTATTTACCATGACAAAGCCACGAGTACATAGTCAGCAAACACCTAGTTATTTACAAAAAACAAACACCAACCCAATAAGATAAACAACATCTTGATTCTGGATATTCGAGCAAAGAACCTGAGCAAGGAATAACAACAACATCGATCAATTCATCAATCCTCAACATGAAACAGCAAATCCCTGGTGATCGTCTCCACAAATAACAGTATAACAATGATATTGTGTCCTTTGTGATATTGTGCCTATCATGTATGGCCATTTTGACAATAATTATGATTTTGTGTAGATGTTGTGATGTACCTTTTAATGTAACTTTAATATAATCAATAATCTGTAAAATTATCGTGTTTGATTATATTTTAATTTTGGAATCTGTTTGTATAAAAAGCAGAATAAAGGAGGTAAATGTGGGAAGTGGTTATCGACACTGGAAAATTATTAATTTAGAGAAAAATAAATCAATAAAAGATATATAAATAAGTAAGAGGAGGTAATTAACGAATTGTAAATTTCAACCATAAAGAAATTCACATGGTTAAAATAAAAAAATATATAAAAGTTTATTAATTATTAGCCTAAAAAAATTGCAAATATCAGAAATAAGATAAAATAAATAAATATATAACAAGGTTATTAATTACTGGTAACAATGAAATAATTATCATAATTAGCTGAATAATAAGGTCGACAAATCACGTAGACGTGGGCGTAAGGACGTAAGAGCCAATAAATATTGTGATGAGATTCAGCCAAGCACCACTAACACAAATCGATAGACGGACAGCAAACTGAAACTCATCAGTGCAATCTATAGTAATATTAATCATTTGTGGTCAATTCAACTTTCTCGTTTAGCTATTCACGACAAATCTCTACACAGATAATTAAATCATTGGTAAATATCGAAGCGAAGCCATTTCACCAAAATTTTTTGTCTGAAAAAAGCCAAAGGAGTTAATTTTCGTCATTCTCAAGCAGGAGCAGGCGCGGATTAGCATCAATACTGTTTTGCAACACGAATTAGGACAATAGTAAGGGTTCGTTTATTTTTTGTTAAATATTCTTTCCCATTCATAATCATTAGTTAATTTATTAATAATTTAACCTATTGTGTTGATAATTAACATCTCCTAAATTTACTAACCTTTGCTTCATCCGTCTTAAGGATTTGCTGGTTAATGCTTAGGTAAGGTACTAGCAATTGGATTTATTTATTTTGTATTTATTCATATCAATTGTTGTTTTTGTATTTTCTTAAATAAATATTATTGCATCCAGTGAGGTAACTACTCCTTGATTATTACTACAAACTCGTAAGATCGGTTAGAAAGGTGCATTGCGAGTCATCAGAAAAATATTCTTGAGGCGTAAATCTTGGATATCATTGTTTGTGCCAACTTGGGCAGTCATTCATAATTCAATTATTTCAGGCCAGAGCAGCATCAGTTCCTCTGTCAAACAGACCTTTTATTGAACTAACTCAATTTCCAGTAACTCGGCCTTCATACCAGTTACTGATGCTCCTGCGAATCAAAATATTTAACCCTAACCAGCGAACTATGAAATTGTTTAATAGAGATATAACACTGTTGATTTGCTGACCTACCAGCGTGATATTATTAAAACATATATTATTAGGGTGAACCAAAAGTTCTTTCCGAATTTTTTATTAAAAATTTAAACATAATTTTACAACAAATGGAAAACAATTAAGTTTCAAAGTAAAGACCATTTGAA
>JBBMOY010611104.1:0-18020 GCA_037951405.1 Platydemus manokwari | reverse complement strand
ACAGAACATTGTACATATTGATATTATTAAATATGATCCAATATAGATTTAAGTAATTGACATCTTTGTCTGTATCAAATGTTATTTCAACGATTCATAAATAATAAAATTCCATTGCACGGTAATCAACGCACATTTTATCGTCAATATTTTCATTTTTGCCCTTACGATTAGAAAATTCTAAAGAAAGTTTCTAAGCTGAATAACACTTGCCTTTATTAAATAAATCATTATCTGATTGATAACGTCTTTTAACCTAAGTGGAATAGATCTATATTTAGGCACATTGTTTATTGATTTTATATAATGCTCAATAAGATCTTTCTTACCTATAAATGTCTTAAATTGGCTAAAATCATCAATATTCTTTTTTAATATGACCATAGTATTTTGAATATCCATTGCTCCACCACTACTTTTTAATGTTTATTAAAACACTTTCCATTCTTTTGAACTTTTTAAGACTACCTCATGTTAAAAAAACTTTCTTTCTTTTCATAACAATAATTTTCGTACACCTCAAATTTTTCAAGAGTAACTCTCGCATGAATGTTTATATTCTTTTTGGCATAAAAATCTTTACTAAATTCTCCAAAAGTTTCGGTATCAAATTATACAAATTATATTCACACATACATTGGATTGATTATCTTGAATTGTTCATCATCCTGGTCGGAACGTCTCCTATCGTGGAAATCATAACAGCCTCGACTTGCACTCGCCAGAATACTCAAATTCTTTTCACTTATGGGATATTCTTAAAACACAAACACTGCAATTATCATGAGTATTTTAAATTGTAAGGATTAAATGCGATGAATAAGGAATAAAGAAATTATGAATTAAATTAAATAAGTTGGATAGTAATCAGTTAACTTTGGTAATTAAGTTAAATGACAAGCAAAAACCAATGAATAATAAGATTAAATTTTATAATTTTCACCTTTAAAATTTTATTTATATTTCATGTTTAATCGGTTTGTTTTAAAATATTTACATCATGTTTTTCAGGTTATATTTGAATTCAGAACTTTGTTAATTTATAACACTTCTTTGGAATAGGACAAAAGATTGGAAAAAAATAACATGCTCTCAAATCTCAACCTGATTTTTATAAATACTTATTAATACATTTATTATCTTCATAATTTTTATACAAATTGCTCCATAACTAAAATCTTATTTGATTATCATGTTGAGCTCAATAATTAACCAATAAAGATAAATAAAATTAATTTGATACATTATCTCAGGTATTTTTAATTTAGTCCTCTGAATCCTGTTAATATTCGATTTTTATCACTAATTATAAAAAACAATATTTTGAATTTCAGACATTTAAAAGCACGCAAATAAACAAATAAGCTTGTTATTTAAACTTCATAAATAGCATTATCATTAACAATAAACTTTTGTAAGATACTCTAGCTAGTTACAAATTATTTTGATAATTTAAACCAAATTCTTTTACGATATTAATGAATTCCATCGGCTTATCAGAATGAACCCAGTGTCCCGCACCATCAACCATTTTCAACAAAGCCAGTGGAAACATATTTTGGATCTTAGGCCAATTTTCCAGTCTAATCGAACCAATAAGTTATCATCAAAAACAAAGCCATTCCAACCTGATATGATCTGATTGTTTCCCTCCAATAAACAAGGTTGGCTTATTAAACTTAGCACCAGACATGTCGGGAAAATCCTTGAAATTTCCAAGATTATTCATGATCGATTGAATATTAGCACGCCATTGAATTTCATTAGTCGAGGAATTTCGAATAAGATTGGTGAGAAGGAAGTTGCGAACTGTTTGATTCTAGTGTGTATGAAACCAAATAAAGGCATCTCGAATACAATAACTATAAATAATATTACATCGAAATATTCTCAGAGACAATTATATAAAACAGATTCATAAATAATAAAACGTGTATTTCATTGAAAATCATTAATAATAGATTAATAAATTTAATAATCTATAATCTCTTAGCATAATCAGAATTGACTCTGAGTATAACCAAACCTTGTCAAATTAAACACAAAATCAGACCATCAATCAATAAAAACTAAGGCATTTTAATTTATTCTTCATTAAATTGTATTGATTTATACATCTTACTTCAACAGCTTGCTCCAAATATTTGTCAATATTTTTCCTGTTCAATGGAAGAGAGAGATTCTGATCAATCGGTGCAGAAATCATAGCATCCATATAAGATAAGAAAAGAGAAATATTTGTTATTCCAGGATAAATATCGACGATAACAAGTCCTGATAATAAATTCGACTAATAATAAATTGCTATTATGCTAAAACCCAAAAAATATCACTTCTTTCAGAGCAAGATACATCGCTATTTTGCCACCCCAACTATGGCCAACAAGAATCGCATCTTCATAATTATTTCTTGCGATTAGGTGTTTCAAATCATCCGATACACTGTCATACGTCATGTCTTTTGTATGAGGACTGTCACCGTGATTTCTTAAATCAATTGTTACGACCTGATTCGAAATTGGTGTTTAAAATTCAATAAAACTTTCACTAGAGAAAACTATTCAACTTTTTTGAAAATGGATGAAAGATTTTTAGCCAATGAATTCCAGTTTAGTTTCGAGCCCAATAAACCATGGACAATCAATAATGATTTATTAATTGCATAATTTGATTGCCCAGTATACTCAACAGTTGATAAATTAATAGGAGTTGAAGACAATGCCGAAAATAGTCTACCTTTACACAAAGGAAGGTAATATTTTTGTAAAATATATCTTTCAACTTTGTACAGCATTTTAATGTGTTTATTTCATTTGCCAAATATTTAAGAATTTTTAAAAAATAAAATAATTTAAAATTAATCAAAAAATTTAAACAATACTCCAAAATAATGTATTTGATCTATAATTTATAATTTCAAAAACTAAATGTTTGTTTTTGATTTCATACTAATAAGTAATTTTTAAAATTGATTCTTTGGAAAATAAGATATGCAAAATGGAAAATTTGAAATAAAATATTTTTTTTGATTTTTCAATTTAACTTATGTGTATTAATATAAATAACGTAATATGTTTAAATAAGTTTAAAACTCGTGCGCAACTAATGAAATCAATGATATTATTTATTAAGAAAAGTAAACCAATTTATTTACAACGAAATGACCCTGAACTATATTTACAATCAAATCACTCTTAATCAACGTTTTTCGAATTACACATGACATGCTTGTAATACCCTTCTTTAATACCCAGTGATTCTAACCGGTTGTTATTGAGAACTGGAACCGAGTTAGTTTTTGATTTTTTCTTTTTACTTGTCTTTTGTTTTTCGTGAGATTCTTTTGTTTCTTGTTCTAACTTGCGTTTCTTAGATTTATTTGATAATTCTTCGTTAACTTTATTTTCACTGTTGTTTTTCTTTTCGTTGCTACCGGATACTTCCAACTTAACCTTCTTTTTCTTCTTTTGTTTCTTTGCTTCGCCATCACTGTTAGAGACTTCAATAGCTTCCGAATTTATTTTCCTTTCCGTTTTAGACTTCTTAGCCTCATTATCATTGGATTCCATGTTGTCCATATTCTGACTTTCTGTCTCATCGTGGTGACGTTTTTTGGCCTTTCCTGTCTTTGGTTTTTTAAGATCGATATTCGATTCTGAATCCGGCTGTTGTTTGTCAGCAATTTGTTGAACAAATTCATTCAATTGTTTCTTATTAGTTTTTTTCCTCAGCCTCTTCTTCGAGCTTTTCGACCTAAATCGACAGATCAAAACCCATCAAACGATCAAAATAAATTTTAAAAACTAACAATTTTGGTGCTTCAGACTCATCTTGCTTCTCAACTTCGGTTTTTTCTTCTCTTTCTTCTTCTTCGTCTGATTCCTCCTTATACAGACTGGTCAGAATTTCTCGCTTCTTATCTTCGGTGTTCATCGAGCTGTATTTCTTTCTGTCCTTTTCTTCGTCGGCATTCGTTCTGATCCGAACAATTTTCTTCAAAGAAGCCCATTTATTCAATTCTTTATTGTCTGCCAAAATGATGTCCTCCACACCCAATCCATAAGTTTGTTCTTCCACCTTTCGGTACTTGAATTTACATTTGACGTCATCACTGTCGTCCTTACCTAAAATCAGATCTTCGCAACAAATATCGAACGTTTTCTTTAAATAATTTCCAAAATCATTGAATTTATCACGATTGAATTCTTCATTGGTCTTTCTCAATATTCCAAACCTTTTCTTTGGTTCTTTCTCTTCCTCTTGGAGATCTAAATTGGTGAAATATGAAGCTTTTTTCTTTGGTAAGATCGGCTGTTCGGTTTTCTTTTTTGTCGAGGGCTTTTTCTTAGGTTCTTCTGAATCTTCTTCGTCTTCATCCGAAACTGGATCTTTATCGTCACCTGTATAGTCAAAATCGATATCGCTTTCATCAGAAAACACGGGTTTCTCGTCGTCAATTGGAAGATCTGCGTCCTCCTGTTCATAAATCAAAGACATTCTCTTACTGAACTCATCAATATCGAAATCATCATCTAAATCTTCTAATGTTAAATGTTTAGCCATTTCAGGAACATTCTTTTTGATTTTATCTAATTTCTCTTGCAGATTGATATTTTTGAGCTCTTTCAAGCGTTTCAATTTTTCTTTGAGCTCTTTTGCTTTGTTTTCTTTACGAGCTTTACGTTTCTCAGCTCTTGACGTCTTTTTACTCACTCTCACTGTTTCTAATTTCCTGTCACGATTTATCTAGAAATTGAAAAATAAAATTAAAAAATACTTGATAATGTAATTAAAGTTCATATTTTTCCAAGACTTTATAACACATTGAATATAGTTACCTCAATTTTATCCAATGAAGCTGATTCTTTAGGAATTTCAATGACATTATTAGCGTCATCAGATTCAATATCCGATTCTATTTCTTTTGTATCTTGTTCGGTGTAATCAATAACAAATTTTGGAGGCTTGCTTGAGGGTTTTAAAAATTCATCATCATCATCAGAAATGTTTTCTGCATTCAATTCCAAATTTATTGCTCCAGATGGCATAGAATTTAAAATATCTTCACTATCGAGCTGTGCATATTTTTCAATGTCATTTAATTCTTCTTCATTTTCAATACCGCCTTCTAAAATAATTTTTCTATTTAAATCTTTAGCATAAAGTGGTTTTTCAACTTTATCTTTAGCTACATCAACAACAATTTCCGAATATAATGGAGCATCAACTTTAGAAGTTATTTTGTTATTTACAATTTTCTTTAAAATATCATCACATTGTTCAATAAATTTCATTTTGTAGCATTCTTCATATTCGCTATCGGAACTAGAAGATGATTCTTCTAACTGTTTGATTTCATTTTTTAAAGTTTTTTTAGTTTTTGCTGCTTCTTCTTTAGCTCTATATTGATTATAATGTTTGGCAAAGTCCTTATTAATTTTTAATTCCATTTGAATAATTATAGTAATGTAATGATGTGCTTAATATTAAAACAAAATATGTATAATTTTTGTGAATGTTCTAACGTAAAATTTGGTAAATTTCATTTTTTTTATTATACAGTTTAAAAGCACATACATATAATATAATTTTATAATAATACTTAGCAAATAGAGCAGTATTTTGTCAAATAATGCATAATATTTTTAACAATTCGGGTATCTATATCAACTATTATATCTCTATTTAATAGTATAAATTCGAATAACCATTATTCACCTGGCTTAACTCAATCAAGGATTTGAAAAAGGAAGGAAGGTTCTCTTTCTTAGAATGCATTAACAGGTGGTATTTATATTATTTTATTTGTAGATTTTATTATATAACTGCATTTAATTCAAAAAAGATATTTTGAACTATATGTTGAGTCTTTCATAAAAAACCAAAATGTTCATGGGTACCATGGAAATAACCTTTAAAGGGTTCATACACACAGATTCAATAAACACGCGTGCCAATAGCCAATCATATTCCTTGTATGTATCAATCCGTATTTAGAGGTTAATTGGCGCATACCAACAAATCCCAATATTTGCGAATGGCACGAAAGATTTAAGAAAAATTACTAACATATCGATGTATGAACGAAATTGTCAAATGAAAAACGAAAATCTGGGACATCAAACGGACACATATGATAAGCCTATAAAAAGAGCTGGATTTCAAAAACAACTGCAAGCCTTTCTCAAATATTAGATTCTCAAAAATTCTTATTCCAATTCTAATGTTAAATAAGTTTCACTTGGTTAACTTTTTTACTCTTTTAATCGTGATGTTGCGTTATAATATTTGCTTTAAATTTAACTGTTTACAAAATCTAATTTCCCTAACTCTAACAACGGAAAATCAAAGTTATATTACATAGTAAATTTTATTTGCTGTTTGTAAGTTACAATGATGTGAGTTTGACTTATTTGTATTGAAGGTAAATTAAATATATTTTTTTAAAATATGACAGGGTTTGCCGTTGTAGTTTTTAATTTTTTCTATAATTTTATTATCAGTCTGCATTCTTTTTACTTTTATATACAAACATGTCTTGAATCAGTATTGGAGTACTCAAAACCGCAAAAATTTATTTTCGCCTTGAATGATCAAGATTATGTGTGGAGACAAGGTGATTGGTACTTAGATAGTGCTTACTAATTATGATTTTAGTCTCAATATCACTTTAGTCACAAAAAATTATGAGACGGCCCTATAACAATGGCATTATCAAATGAACAATTAATCCTAATCCCACAATGATTATCTATTAGAAATACATTTATGGTTATGTAAACATTTAATAATATCACAAATTAATATCAATACAAATTTAAATACTAATATATAATTAAACGACAACCAACCATAATTCTTGGAAAAAGCTATGATTTATAAATCTCTTCGCTTTGTTGGAGTAAATTAGTTTTCGATTATTAGATTTACTCTAAATATGGGAATATGACGGCTAATATAAATTGTAGATGATTTTATGGTATTATAATGTCCTTTCTTCCAATGTGATGATTAATTTATAAAGGTTGGTTGTAATAGCTTAACTTAGAAATCGTACAATGAAACATTACTGGTATTCTTCAAAATCGGGTTTGAGGTTTCCATATTAAATAGGCATTGTAATGAAGTTGTTTCTTTTGGATCATCAATGGAATTTGTTAATAATTTCCTCTGGGGTAATTTTATTTATTTTAATTTGATTATTCATCATAAATCCGACATCATAATTAATAATTTACTTTTTAAATTCTTCCAATTTTGTGAATATTATTTTTATTCAATTTTAATTTTAATTAATTTTCTTCCTACTTAGATTTTATTAATTACTTTAATTATAAATTTTATTATATTGATAATTCGATTTATCAAATAAAATAAATAATAATAATTCAGCTTTTCAAAAATATTTTAAATGAAATAAAACTTTATCACATAAAAGTAAAAATCAAAGTTTTTTTTACAAAAAAACAGACAGAATCAGCAAATAAACTGTAATTGTTACAATAAATAATTTGTAATATCAATCATCAACATTGACTTTCCAATTCGGGTTCAAGGTTCTGAGTATAGAGATTCGCTTTTTGACATATTGGATAACTGTTAATAGCTTAAAGAAGATTGGAAGGATTGTGATTATATTTATTTATTTCTCTTTTTTTCATTGATGGTATTCAAATTTTCTACTCTTTTGTCTTTACAGTCTTTTTCACCATTTCTTGTTCTTTAGATTTCACTTTTAATCATATGAATCTCTTCACAGCTTATTTGCCATTCTTTGATTATGTTCTCAGTCAACATTGGTAGTAATCTTATTTTCATTTTTCCTTTGAATGGGATTCTTATATTTTGTTAAGCACTTTAAACATGAATCACATGTATTTACTGAGAGCATATCTGCATTTCTATGATTAACACATATTCTAAATATCATTTATATATTCAATCTAGTTAGATAAATTAACCATGTAGAGGAATTATGGTATTATTTGATTATTTGTTTTTAACATGAATGTTATTGTCTTTAGATCCTTTCTAAGAGTGAACAATCGCTGAAATTATGACATAAACAATATATGGCATATAATTTCTTCTTAATGATGCAAAGTTATTTTTCATGTTTGTTTATTGCATGGAAATCCTAGGTAATTGTACTGTTGGGGTTTATAATGTATTGAAGTTTTGAGTTTAATTTACTAGTAAATTATTTTATCCTAACGTGTGTGCGCGTGTTCCCCTGATTTACTGATTATTTTGCAACACCTGACTCCAAAGGTGCAGTGTATAATAACTATTGCAATACTTATATAATAAAAATTAAATTCGTTTATAAATATATTGAGAAATAAATATCAAATACAATATAGACAAATTGATTTGTGAGAATAATAATAAAAACAGATACTAGTCGTTGATAAACAAATAACCAGGCACAAGAAGGATTATTAATTGATTTATTATTAACCGCTGGATTTTACAGACTCAATGCAGATAGAGTGTTTAGATTTAGCTTGGTCTCTTATGAATAACCTTGTAAGAGCCCTTGATTTGATTTTATTGGTGGTTAGGCCTACTTGGCATCGTAACCCCTTCGACCAGATTTGTTTGGAGATTTGTTTTTTAGATGCGAGTACTTCTAGTTGAAGATTATTGAATGGTTGGTCAATCTCAAGTCATCACTTAGTATTGTTTTTATAAAAAGCTGTGTAAAATATTTGTAATCTATTCAATGCTTTGGGTAAAATAATTTTATTAAAAGCATTTGTCTTATTTAAAAGTTGTTAATTAAAACATTCAAACATGTAGAAATCATCTGTTGAGTCAATCCCAGTAGTTGAATGCATTATTTAATAAATTTTTGTGATAAGTTTTATGAACTGAACATCTATCTTTCAAAATTTTCTTGACATAGCAGTATGTCAGAGAAATAATGTTCATAGTCACGATTTGTTGAAATCGAAAGAAACGTTCATTAATCAAATATTTCAAATCATTCGATCATTGATCCGAACCGTTTAATGTGGTTGATCGTTAAAATTTCATAAATATCCTTCAACCGTCTTCAAAGAAATATATCGACGGATTATGTGTACGAGGTATAACTTTTTTATTATGTCTTATATATGTAGATATCATATTTTAATTATTTCTCATTCAAAATTAAAGTATATAATTTCTAATATGATCCAATAATGTTCACAGACAATGGCAGCTTATCATCTTTCTGATCTCATCTTTACTTTAGTTAGAAATTAAAATTCCGATATAAAAAATCTCGTTCCTTCATAATTATCTTTGAAATAAAGGAGTTCTGAATTATTTTAATTAATATTTCTAGCCAAATTAAAACACAAATAATACCCATATAAGACAATCATAAATTTTGATCCATATTATGACTTCTCAATATCAATTTAAGAAACTTAAGCAATTTTCAAAGACATAACAACGTTATTCATTGAATTATTATAAAATAAATCGTTAAATGTATCGACTTCTTTTTTAATCATGCAATGAAGGATATCAATAGAAATGCAATGCAAAGTTTACAACAATTCCAATAGGAAAAATAAAACAAAATCAAAGAGAAACTTTTCAAATCTTATTTTAAATGCTTGTCAAATTGCAATACCTGCTTCTCATCACTCCCGACTAAAACCAAAAATCAACATGAAGAAACATATTCACAAAAGAAATGATGCAACAACATATGGATTTTCAGGAAGTATTCTTGATAGAGGATCAAATGAAAGTATAACGGACGATTTTAATGATGAAAACAATCCACAGTGCGCTGCTTGTGAAGTCTACTTATATAACTATCCTACAAGCTTTTCATATGATGTTATACTGCCTCACTATTCTAATGAAGAATGTCAACTAAATTTTCCCCTCATTAATAATCAGAAAAATGTTCAATTAAATCAACAAAATCTTCATTATAAACATCATTCCAGAGAGTATTTATTAGATTCGCCAATTGAAAAAACACATTATATATAAATCAAATAAATTTTGAATAAATTTCACAAACTGATTTACTTGTATTTAAATTTATTGTTTTACAAATGATAAATAATAAATATTAATTAACGATGTTAAAATTATTATCAATAATTTTATTATTTTCTGTAATAAAATCAAGTTTGATTTCATATCCCAGTGGGAAATGTGAGATTATTTTTTCATAATTCAAGTTTAGAATATTTAATTTTAGGCCTTGAATTCGATGAAAAGTTACCCGAAGAAAAATATGGAAACTTGACTTTTTATGATTGCAGAAAATGTTGTTCTGGTAGATGTTACGAAAATGCCCTAGGAATATGCGATTAAATTAACAGTTTCTTTATATTTTGTTTATTCGTATTAAATATTCATATTATCCAAATTAAATTATTTGAATTAGCGAATAATGTTAAGATTAGATGTTATTAAATATATGGCTACAAATATAGCGAATGTTTTATGTTTTTGTTTCGAAACACTGTGGAACCAAATGAATAAATTTATCGAGAATTCTCAACCGGATATATTAAACATCCTTTTGTATTGTTGGATATTTTTATCAGTTTTAGTAGTATTTTCTGTGTACTTTTGGAAAAACAATGAATTTGGTCTAGTGAAAGTAAAATTAAAAATGATAATCTAGATCAATTTATTGTTTATCAAGGTGATTAACGATGGTAA
Source organism: Platydemus manokwari (assembly GCA_037951405.1). Taxonomy (NCBI): domain Eukaryota; kingdom Metazoa; phylum Platyhelminthes; order Tricladida; family Geoplanidae; genus Platydemus; species Platydemus manokwari. The sequence goes on along the minus strand of JBBMOY010611104.1, from coordinate 7,337 downwards.
TAAAATAATTACTCCAATAATTGAAATCCCAGAACCAATAGATCATTCTATGAAAATTGTTCCGAGAAAAGTGAAAATCAAGTCGACTAAAGTTCAAAGACATAGACTAAACAAGATTATTGAAGATATTGTTTTACCAAATGTGGAAAAAGATGATGGGAATAAAAAAAGTTCAACAAAACCTTCTAAAAATTCTGATCAACCGAAAATGCCAATTAATGTTATTTTATTTTGGATTTTTATGAATTTTGGATTTTTCAAAAATAAACTGTTAGATGTTTTGAATATTATCATCCAAAAATTGGATTCTTCCAAAGATGTGAGAATTTGTCTTTTTAAATTATGTATTTGATAATCAGAAAATTGTAAAATGTTTAGATTATTAATTATTTAAAAGATTTTATGCCTTAAAATAGGGCTAATTAGTTTATCTGATAGAAATTGTGATTTTTTAATTTTAAAATTTTATCAGAAATTAAATTTATATATAAGAATATTTAAACAAACGAAATAAATTTAACATTATTAATTTAATAAATTTGAATAAATTAAGAAATTATTAAATCTTGATTGTTTATTTTTATTTTATTATGAGATTATTTGATCGATATATATATGTTTATAAATATTTGTAGACTATTAAGATTTTAATAAATTCTGTCACACCATAGGCTTATTTGAAATAGAATTATATATTATTCAATAAATTATTATCTAATAAATTAATTTCTATGTTCATTATTGATTTACTTATTATTTAATTAAAATGTTTTTTAACTAAATTAATTAAAAATATCTTGGTGTTGAGACCATGCTTCCATTCATATTTAAAATTTGCAGAGAAAAATTCACATCGAAACGATTTCTTTCGGTTCTCAAGTACCAGAATTTCAAGAAATTAAAATTGGGGAAAACAATTCCAAGTTGAATTTGTCTTGTAAATTAATAATTCCTCAACTGATGTTGGGCGTGCCTATTCGATATCCAGATATAGATAACGAAGTTGTCATTATAAATTTATCACAATTATCCATCCAAGTAAAATTATTAAGCATAATGGAATAATCAATTTATTCAAGTTAAACATTAAATTTTCGATGACCGACAATCATCAGCTACACATCTCTATCGATTTCAATCGTGTGGCTCTGTCCCAATGGCATGTTGAGAATGATAAAGTATTTTTATAGATGTAATTGATATCTCAGCACCGCCTTTCTTTCTTTAGATCGATTCTGTCACAATTCAGTGGATTGAACGACAAATCTTATCGGCATTTGATCAGGGCGTGTGTGAGTTTGAATTTCAAATATTCACATCGCCAGTGCCGGAAAACAAAAAAGAAGATGATTTATTGGTTGATACTGCAATTTTATCTACTGACAAGCAGACGTCACCGATAAAGAATTGGGAATTAGATAATATATTGTGTGTCACAAATGGTGTGACATCAGTACTGGAAGAGGAAATAAATAGGATTGAAACAAGGGTGATAATTTACTAGAGTGTATTGGAATATTCATCTAGGATAGGTATTTTGTTATGTACATTTGAGGTTACCTTGAGGACACAAATAAATTATATTGAGCATACAATAAGATAACTAGTTTATCATGGGGTCATCGATTAATGATAAAATTTCGACAATATAAACGATTTTGGGGTACACAAATTCTTTTATAATAAATTTAAATGATGAAAAAGTTTGATAAATTTTCGATTAAACATCAAGTAGTAAATATTCTGCGATCTCGCCTTTCAAATCAGTGTTGCTCTTTCTTTTTCGAAATTGCAAAGAATTAAATATATGAAGGGCTGTTTTTCGTGACAAGACACATAATCCATTGGTAATACTAGAGAATCGAAATGTTAGGGCATTTCTTTCAAAAATTATTCTAAAAAATGCGTTTCGTCTCTCTTGGAAATTCTAAACACCAGCAATTTCTTATAAAATGATAAAATTGTTTCTTAACTCGTATCATCGTCAAGAGAAGTACCAAATTTATGCATTAAGTATCTTAAAGATGTCTTGATTCCTTTTCTTTATTCTTACCAATAAAATATTTCCAGAAATTACCAATTGCAATGTCTTTGACTGGGAAATTATTTGTGATGTGTTATTGCTATATGTTGTTCATATAATGTGGCATTTTTTAACTGGATGATATGATGAACGCTTGAATCTCCTCCCTTATTTTTACTTTATCAAACATTAATTCAAATCTTAACAGTCTTCAGACGATGAAAACATATCATTACCAACAGATCTTCTCACAATAAATTATGCAGTCACATCTTTTTCTGTCAATGGGATCACAGATATAATATTATTGTCCATTCACATCGACAATCCAGATCAATATTTCCAATGTCCTATCAAGTTCATTAATAATATCAATAGTGGCAATGGCGAATTGTTCGCATTTGTTAATACAACATTGTAATTACTTCTATGACATTAAAATAATTTTATACTTTGTTGTTACTCAGTTGCATTGGTAAGCCATCATCTGTCGTCAGAGTTGCTTTACAAAACAACAGAGGTTAGACTAATTTTCATGTCTGTTTCATAAATTTAAAACTTCTTAGCAATAAATTTAGGTTCCGGTGAATTACAAATTGCACAGGCACTCCAAAATTCAATATCGTTCACTAATCAAATCCTAGAAATTCGTCTATGCACTGACATTGATGATTTCTCCAACAATCAATATTCTGAAATCATTACTCTTTCGGTTTGGTTCTCAATGATTTTATGAAATCATTTCATATTTCGTTCTAGGTGGTTTTCTCTCGTTCATGTCTTCAACGATCAATGCCTTCAACATTGGTAAATCCTCGAGAGATTTCTGTTAAGGGTATATAATGGTTTCTGAGTTGATATTGAAGCTTCAAGTTTGATTATGTCGATTAAAATCAAAATAAAATTATGATACAATGTCACAAATAAAATATACAATTGAAGTGTTATTAGGAGGTGAAATTACTTATTCTTGATAGCAATTCCATGATAATCATCGATTTGGTTATCCAAACCGGGAAAATATTTGAAAAATGACAAAACATATTCATATAATAATATCATATACGTATTTCAGAGCGTTATGACGACGATGACTTAACCGAATACATCAGTACCGAAGTAGATGTGTTCCAAAGTAGTGAAACATTGTCAATTCACGAGCAGTATAGAAGTAAATTTGTAAAAATACATTAATTAAAAAGAATAACTTATCCAGACGTTACTCAGCAACAAACCAGATCGTGCTCGATGAATCGATTTCCGATCAAAATTTTGAAAAAATATAAGTCAATTCTGTTCGGTAAATTACGAATTCAAAAACGAGTAAGTCTACTTTATATTCGATATTTGATAAATGGATGAGATCGATTTTTAGGCCTTACGTTCGATATGGACCCACGGAACACGCTGGAAAAGTAATCAAAGAGGTAAAGGTAAATATATTAGAATTTTGATGACATTTTTGAAAGAATTGATATTTATTTAGCAAATCGAGTTACACCAAGCATTCAGTCAATTTTGATCAGAAAAACATTACAAGAATCTCATACATTTTTCCAATCTCGACCGGCCTCCGTATATGAACAGAGAACAGCCACTTCTACCCATGAAGAAGGTCAATCGTGCGAAAAGAGAAAATTTAATAACCGCGTTAATAGGACTTATAAAACGGCTGGTAATTATATATAAATCTTCACTATGAATAAAACACGATAAAACAATTGCTCTGTATTATAATCTAACTTCGCTTCAAATTTAGGGTTGTTTATAATCGAATTATACTCAAGGATTAAATCTCCATTCATTAAATTGAGTCTAAATTAACTGTCACAAATTGGGACTTTCTCTACTTCCAAAGCAGGTTACCAACGTAGAACAAACTTCTGGGTATTACAATTTTATCCAATTTATCTACGGTTGCAATGCTACCATTCACATTGTTTGAAAAAAAATCTACTACCGAAACTTCTACGGCTACACTAGGATGTAAAGCTTATTTAACGAATAATAAATAACATTCTTAGTTTTCGTAATTTTCTTGAAATTTCAAACGACCACTTTATTATAAATTAATTTTCGAGTATCATTTCTTGGATGTACTTCGTGCTTAATTTATTAATAACTGGGAATGTTTCACCTTTATTCCAAAATTGCTATTAACTGTTAGTAATGTCTTCAATTACATAAATATTATCATTAGCATTGAATTCTTTTTAAAATTTAATCGAATATATTGATTTCTAAAATTAACATTTTTATATTATTTAATTAAAAACACGTGTCAATTATTTATTCATATAATTCATAAATGTTTTTGGAAATTACTAATTAATTATAATGTTCTCATTTACATATTCAGCTCAAACTTGCATAATATTAGTAAAGGTTCTTAATTAAAGTTTCCAAATTTTCATTTCAATGTCATTAATAGTTCACAACTAGGGTTTAACTGCTAAATTCAAATTTAAATTTTCGAACTTAATACACCACATTTAGGTTTCACTTGTCCATTTATTTCAAATTTTATAATTTTCTGTCTAATATGTTTATTTGTTTTCATTATTTTATAATTATATTTTATCTCTTTCAGTATTGGAAGAATCCATGTCAGAAGCCGTTGAGAAATTTAACCTTTACTAAAATTGAGTATCGTTCGATTTTTCCATCAACTATTATAAGCTACGGATTGCACAAAAAGGACACTTACAAAAAACCATTGCAATAACAGACTTTTTATTCTACATCAAAATTATTTCAAATTGGATTTCTGTAAACTTGTTCGACTTACTTAAGTACAAAATCTATTGCATTTCTTTATTCAAAATTTATTGATGCATTGTATTTATTTGCTATCATCAGAAAGCTGACGTATAGTAGTTTTGAAGTTTCTAGTGTTTATTGTACATTGAACTTGCAAAGTGTTGTGTTTATTGAAGAGAATTACTGTGATATGTGTTTGGATTCCTATTTTATTTGCGGTTCTGTTTTCTGGATCTAATGAAATTCACAGCAGTGGTTTAATATAATATTCCTCTTAAAGTGACTAAACAGAAAGGCCACTCATATTAAAACTAAAGTAGTAAGCAAATCCAGTATCTGACGCCTTACTTTAACTTCAGAAAAATAAAAAAAGTATAAAAAAGTATTAAAGTATAAATTTCACCGGAGTGAAATTATAGTATATAACTAATAGTCATTGATGGCAAACCTACAAAATTTTTTGTGACAAGTTAAAGAGTCTCGAATATATATTCGAGGTGACATATTTTTCGTAGTTGTAATCATATGAATTTTAACACTATTTTTTTTGAATAAAAATGTCATTAGAAAATTTAGAATATTTTACTAAAATTATCTATCAATGGGATACAGATGTTGATAATGAATTACCTCCAGAAATCAAAGCTCATTTCAATACTCTTGATCAAGGAGGTTCAATTGCTAATATTAATATTGATTATAAACTAGTAGACTCCATTAGAAATTTTAGTTCTAAGGCACGTTGATCTGAATCAAGGATACGAATCCCGGTGGTTGGGGTTCAGATATTAAAGAACAATTAGGTAAGATCTATACTGTAGATAGAGACATCAGAAAAAAATATAGTTAAAAATAATATTTAAAAAATAGATATGAATTATGATATCAATGACAACTGAAAAAAATCAATGCTTTAAAAAATAACTTAAATAAGAAGGCTTATAAAAAAACAATATTCTAAAATTTTGAGGAATCAAGGTATCGCTGAATTTACTAAACCATATTTAGAACCAATTGTACAAAATCAAACTTTGATTAGTAATAGAAGAACTAGATAAAAATTTAAAAGCTATTGATAGAAAACAAGATTATATAAAAAAGTCATTCAATTTCGAGATAATGAATTATTTAAATATATTTTGACTAATAATTTAAACCCAGGAACTTATATTGAAGAATTTTGGATGAAAGAAAATGCATTATTTGCACCTTCGCTCTATCCAAGATTAGAAACCAAAATATTAAATAAGAAAGAATTCCAAGTATTAATTATTGATAATACACGATTTTTGTGTTAAAATAGAATAATAAAGATTATTTCAATTATGGTACAAACTGGTTTAAAAGGGAAATTACAGATAATTTAATAAATATTATGTGAGGTTTATTTAAAATAATTTAAAATAGCAACTTTTAAATTACGATTTAAAAGAATTTAATAAATTATAAAATTTAATATCTTTATATAAAATGTTTTAAAATTTTATAAGTAAAATTTAATTTTTTAAAATAAATATTTGTATATGTAATCCTGATCGAGATTAAAAATAAATGAGAAAGCTCTCCAAAATCTGTTTGAAAAATGTTTTATTTGTTTATTAAATAAATTTGAGAAAATCCTAATCATGAGTTTTTTTGATGGTTAATTACAATGGTTAATTAATTAAACCAGTAACAAGTGAAGTAGCGGTTACTAACATATTATATACGGGAATAAAGAAGAAATGGATTTAGAAAAGGCTGAGGATATAGAAAAATATTTGGATATATTGACAATCGAGAGAGTCACTCAGAAATCAAATTATAAGAATTTAAAATATATCAAATATTTAGAGTACCCATTAATGGAACTGGAAGTAGATGAAAACACGCTAAAAAACAGAAAATGTGATGAAATCAGAAATGGAAATAAAATCAACAGATATAGATTTTAAAGTATGTAAGCAAGTGAAAAAGTACCATTATTTATCACTCCGTGGTCACGCGAAAAATAAAACGGGTTTCAGTATACTGAAATCAATAAACGTGAATTTTTACTTTATAAATCAAACATTAAAAAGTATTCACAATCAAATGATAAAACTAGTATCGAATTAACAGTGAATTTAATTCGTTTATTATTTGCGGATGATAAAACCCCTAAAAGAAGAAGGGCGAATTCTAATGATATTATTAATTATTTTAAATTTTTAACTGTAGTGGGAATTACTGAACAAGAATTATATCAATATCTATACACAAAGGTTGGAAAGATAAATTGAGAGAGAGTTTATTTTGAAATTATTCAATCCCAAATCTTCTTTCATTTGATCTACATTCTCATTGATACATTTTCTATCACAAATCGTTAATTAATTATTTCTTCAACATTTTTAATATCATTTACTGAGCTATTATTAAATTTAAGAACCATAAACATTTTTATTTTAAAAGTTTATATGAATTTCGTTCTTCAAATTTTAATCCAATATCTAAAAAATATATAGGGTTTTTTGAGTTTTAAAATAAATTTTGCACAATTTAAGATAATTATTTACATGAATAAGAGAATTGT
>JBBMOY010609993.1:0-11541 GCA_037951405.1 Platydemus manokwari | reverse complement strand
ATTTTTATTATATCTACCCGAGCCTTCTAGCAACAACAACCTCTTATCTGTTTGGAGTCCAGATAAGTTGAAGATTTTTGAGTGAATATATTTAACCTTATCGTAATTTTAAATCCTTCTGATAATCATACCGTATTGGTCTACGTCTTTTTATAAATTGTTTATTTGTAATTCGAATTTATATTACTACAAAACATCTCAGCAATCTTCAACAATTTTTATAATAATAATTATTATTATATCATTATTTACATCATTAATGATAGTATTAATTATTTTTATTATTAAATAATAGAGGAATTATTTATTATTATTATCATTAAAGTCTGCTCGAAAAACTTGGTAAAATTCTGAGTCCAGAATGCCTGCAACAATAGCGTATTGCTGCTTTACTTATATCGAAATGTATCCAAAAAACTGTCGAGAGTTTCTTTGGCATGGTGGTGTGGTAATGGTCAATCTAATTAAGTCATTTCAGATTCAATTAACTTTAAAATTTGTTCTTCACATATTCAATATTGTTTTTTGTTACTTCTATTTTTTCCCATCAGACAGTAAAGCTTTCTATTTAATATTGTTTATACTGTATTCTTTTTTCTAACTGCCACTCCTCTTAACCGTCACATTTTTCCAGTGATAAAGAAATAAAAAGTTCATTTTATTGTTCTTCTTTATTATTTTTCATAAAAAAAACTCCCCTTAACCGCCACATTTCTCCAATTCTCCAAAGGTGGTGACTAGGAGGAGGATTCTGTACTTGTTAATATCATATCTAAATTTACACCTCATTAGTTTTGCAAACAATATTTTTTCTAAAATTATAAACAGAATTTATCACATAATTAAAAAACCCTCTCGTTTCATCTAAACTAAAAATAGATATTATCGATATTTTATTTTAGATAAAAAATCTATATATCATTTCATCAAATGAAATCCCCAACAAATCATGTCAGTATTTGTGTTGTTCTACAAGTTGAGAACTTATTTTGGAATCATAGAGATAAATTTCACGAGAATATTATCGTCTGCTTACAAAAAGCAGGACGTCAAATTGAAAAGAATTCTCCAAACGGAAAAGTTCATTAGACTTCATCGAAACTATCATGATATCTTCTAGTGTAATTATTTTCCACAGACAGAATAATTATTATCATTTAATAAATTATTTTTCCGAATTCACAACAATTTATAGCAATTTAAAATCAAAAATTCCTGCACAGATCCTTGAATGGCTGTGAACCTCCTCACCAATCATATTAAAACAAATTTCAATACTTCTATATTTCTCAATATTCATGAATCTTTGAAAATATAATTTTACTTTTGATATTGAATAGTTCCAAAAATTGTTGAATAGAGAATATTGATAACAATAGATGTTTGTGCTTAATGTCTACGATTTTGTTCAAATGACTTCAAATCTCACATTTTTAATTAGAGCTGTATTGAATTCTTTCACATATTTCGACAGCATTTGTTCTCATCTTTAGAATTGGATTTTCATCTCACACACAATTTTATATACCACATATTTATAAATGCTTGCCATATTTTTTTAATATTTTTATTTTATTGCTGTATTATGGTTTTAAATCATTTAACTTTTTTATTTTCATTTTTGGACCTCTTTTTCACTACTTATAACTAGTTATTATATTTTATTATCCTTAATTTTATAAAAATAATGATACGTTTTGGCAAGACATGGTTTGAAAAAATTTAGGCAGCCTTAAATCATTAATGGGCAAGATTAATATTTATTATCTAATAATTATCATCTCAGTAATGCCTGACAGGGATTATTTATTAATCATTATCAGTGTAAAAGTTTCCAAGGTAAATTTGACTCCTTTCTAATTTAATTGTTTCTTGATCTTCTTTTCCTCCAGAGTTAGATGGCCGTAGTCCTTAGCATGGATTGTTTAACGAGGTCAAGACATCACACCGTTATACAAAAATCTCTTACGTGTTGTAATTTATCTAATCACATTATATATTGATTATAAATCAACTCTATCGTCATTGATTTAGTATCTAAGAGTCTGCTATTGGTGGAATTCATTAATATCTAAAACCTAGTCTCATTATAAGATATCACGAGCATTCTAATATTAAAACTTTTGATTAAATATTGCGATTGTCGCTAATAAAAAGTTTTAAGGATCATCCTCATTTGTTAAAGTGTCACCGTCAGTATCAATAATCACCATCTTCTGTCAAGTAATAATAAAGATAATGTTTAAGCGATTGGATATTTGCAACGACATTTTAATAAAATTCAAGCATAATTTCTGTCACTCTAATGACTTTCACATTATTGATAGAGTGCAAGATAAAGGAAGATCTGTAATTGAATTCATTGAGAGTGATAATAAGGCGGAAGTAGTGTTAATAATTTATAAGGGACAGATAAAGAGAAACCAAACATATTGAAAACAATTAACACCCGAATTAATCAACTCTCTAAAGTGTTCAAAATTTTATTATTAATTTTTTCATTGAGATGTTTTTTTAAATTTCTTTTAATTTTTATTATAAATTTAAAACAAATTTTAATGTTATATTATGAACGTTAGTTGTTACTATTTCATTAGACACGTATTGAAAACTATTTAAGAAGTACGAACCACAAAAGTACATTAGACCAAAATATCCAACCAAATTATTCAAGGACGTTTCAAATCATTGATTTTATTTAAAACTGCTAAGAATCATTTATAAAAACTTTAAAATTCTCACACTGAATATTTTATTTTCAATTCATCGATATTTCATTTACAGCTTTAATCGAGATGAAGACTGAAATCGAAATATCGATAAATAGACATTTAAGCATTAATATTTTTATCTAATAATTATAAAATTATATTTTGATTATACTTTTTTAATATTGAAATTATAATTAAAATATTCTATTTGAAATAATTATTATCATTATGTATTATTTTTGTACTTTTAAAATAATTATTTCTATCAATTTAAGTGGACAGAGAAAAATAACAATTATAGCTGACATTGATTGCAAATTATGGTGACACATTGGAGCTCTCTTAGATCAACTAGCATCACAAATTGAGTGACATAATATAAATATATCTTAATAGAGCTATTAAGTGATCCGGTTGCATGACACCATTCAATAGGGTTGTGCATACCTTCAAATCGATGTCACGATGTGTGTAGTGACTGCTACAATGAAAAATTAGATAAAGGTTGGCAGTATGTCGACTAGTGTTGACATTCAGATGGTGACTGTCAGTAGTTTGTTACAGATAAACCAACGTATTTCTTATTAATTTAAAACTTTTATTTTCACTGGAAATCTAATCACGTTAATGCAGCTTTGATCGGATCATAGCTTCAATGGACAACACTGACGTTTTTACCACTGACGATGATGCTTTCTGTCGAAAAGCTTTCTACAGTCATTCGAGAGGTTACGTTTGTCCAACCACTCCCAGTCGCAAGGTCATTTTGCACAGTAAAAGTAAGATAATTCATAAAAAGTACTAATTCAATTTATTGATTGTAATAGCAGTTCAGTAATAAATTTTTATTCCCAGAACTCCAATATAGCTTATAAATTATTTACTATGATTGACGTATAAATTAATCTCTCATTTCCTTTTCCTAAGCTCAGGAAATAAGATGATGAAAAATAACCAAACAATTAAAAATGTTTTTTATACAAAATCAATATCGATGCTTCTAATAACGACGACATAAATCACTATGGCAACAAATCTACTGTCTATTCTCAACTAGATCGACGTAAAAAACCGAATGACTAATCACAATTTCTTCTGAAAATCAAACATGAGGATAAGTGTTAAAGTTATTCATTATTCATCGATTGGAATTTCATTGGTTGATTAAAAATAGAAATTGGTCTGTCTAAAAAATTTTGGTGCACGATTTCTATTGGTCGCTTTTTTGCTGCTATGAAAATACAATCTGTCTCTGAAATGTTATCTGTCGTCGACTTGATATTCGTTTCATTGTTTAAGAACCTCCTCAAACAATGAAAACATCGATGCACGCTGTTAATGTGACAAATCTTATTGATGCTGTTTCAATCAATAACTTCGACAAAGTCAAGGAATTAATCAAAGCTGGTAACAATCTGGTTCTGGACAAAGTGATTTTGATTTTGGTTATAATCTTTCAACGATCGTCTTTGTTCCAGGATGGGAAATCTCCGATCCATTTAGCAGCTGAGAATGGGCAGTTGGAAATTTTGAAATATTTGCTCCAAGCCTTCCCCATGTACAATGTCAATGCTCCGGATAACGTAAAGAATTTTTTTATTCTTGAATTATTACGTTTTTATTTGTACTCGAATTCGGGGATGGGGATGGGGGTGGTTTGACGCCTTTTTAGTTTTCGATTTACAAGTTCCTTCAATGGAAAACTTCTTCCATGCTTTCTTTTATATTGAGAAAGTTCTTGAATTATATCTTTATTAATTTTTTAAACTATTTTTAGGGTTTTGACTATTTGTTTATAATTATGGCATAAATTCATCAGGGAATAGGAGTAATTATAGAAGTGTCAAAGGATTCTGTCATCCGTGACGATAAAAATAAAATTTTATTATATCGAGTATATTTTCAATTTTTTATCAACATTTTAGTTTCCTAAATCTTTATCTTTGGAAATGTTTTATCAATGTTTTTAATTTCAAATAGATTTTCTCAAGAATATTTCGATTCTTTGATGTAATTGCTTTATTTAGAGCGCAACATCTTGTTTCCTGACATTTCATAAGATTATTATTATTATTATTTCTTCGTTAAAATCTGTTGGATATATTAAAATCTTGATTTCTGAAGAGCTCTTCATCCATGTATGATAATATCTTGATAATAACTGCTCTTAAAGCAATGATAATTATAATAATAATAATTATTATTATTATTATGCTTTTGGTTTTAGTGAAACCGAAGTTACGCAATTTCTTTTAAACCATTTTTTAATCTATTTCAGTGAAGCCCTTTTTATCAAATGAAAAGAAAATATGCTGTGATCGACACACACACACTAAGTTGACATCATCCAGCATGAGCAAAACATCTGTATTTTCTCAAAATCAAGGTCTGTTTCTCGATGTATTTATTGACGTTTGTGAGAGTCCTTTCCGTACATGGGCAGGCTTGGATTTATTATAATAATTTCGTCTGGTTTTTCTCTGGTTGTCAGAACAACAATTTGGCCTTTGAAATATACTCAAATTAGTTACCACTTTCTTCTGGGCTGTGAAAAACTGTTGTGATTTTATCATTATTTTATATCAGTATATCCCACACAATCTTAACGACAATTATAAAAATGATAATATTATTAAACACGATTAGAAAACACTCTTTCATCATAATTTCTCAAAGCTTTATACATAATAGTTTATTATGGTTTATAGTTTATATTCTCATAATAATATGACACTCCTAAAATTGACACCATCTGGAACTTCGATAATACTTTTGCTTTCCGAGGGAAGAGTCTCTGCTCGAAAATGTTCGATTACGATGTGATTTTAACAAAATATGCTCTTTATTCATCACATCATTATTTGAAACGTGAAAACTTCCAACGTTCCGAAATTTTATATCATGATTGAAATAGTTTATCCTGCACATGATCATTATAAAGATCGTTTCCTACTTACTCGACTTCATCTCGAATAAATATCGAGATTAGGACCATTGAGGGAATTTTTCCTACACATACTCTTTGTTTGATCCGTAAAATAAAGAAATAATTTAGTTAATAATTCGTGTACATTGACGTGATCAAAACTTCACGAATACCTTCTTGTCTCGAACACAGAAAATGCACGAATTAGAAAACCCCGGATAAACTCTTTCGAAATTAATCAAAACGACAAGTTTAATTCCAAGATTAATAATCAATATTTCCTCTTTTATTTGCCAATTTATAAAAACAAAAAGGATCATATGATTTCCATCAATTATATAAAATGGACTCACATTTCTCCAATAAAATTTTTTCTTCAATTATTTCTATACATTTTGAGAGGAGGGAATGATTAATATTAATTGCACTTAATGCAAATAATTGGGATATTTTTGGCATAAAATGTAAGAACAATTAATCCTAATAAATTTATCAATGCCACGTATTATAAAAGGGGATTAGATTCCCTTGTTCATTGTCATCATTTGATGGGTCCATTATGATGGGAATTTAAGCCATATTAGAAATGGTGTCACGCATTTCCATGTGACTTACATCGATTCCCCCGCCACAATTTTACCAATCTTGAAATAAATTATAGAAGCCACGACAACTCATTCTTATAGGCTATTTACAATATTGAGCCCCCTGCTACCAGAATAATTGAAACCAAGGCCTAATGTGGCCTACGTTTTTCAAATTTTTATAAAAACTTCCTCCACTACCAAGTCATCCCGTGTGACACTAATATATAACGAAATTCAAGGTGGTGGAGGTTTCAGATTTTATCAAAAAATCTGGAAATAATTTTTCACATGAATAACTTATCTCCATGGATGACCACACACCATCAATTATGTATTTATATTGATATTCCTACTGATGAAAATAAATTCACAATTATTTATCGAAATAACGCTCTCCATATTCATATTTATTCGATGCTCTCATTTACTATCACTGACTTATAAGGGAAAATATATCCTCTGTAATGATTCAGTCCATTGCAAATTTATACGGATGACATCACTTCACTAATTGGTTGCTATATGATGTGGTTCCTATCTAGAAAACCCATAACATCGGATTATACGGGTCTCTCATCGATCAATTCAAATAATATCCTATATTTATATCCCAACAGACCGCCATTGAATTTTTTTCGAAAAAGTTTCAGTAAATGCCAATCTAGGCCGTTTATGATGAGACATGGGGTCAGAATGAATTGTCGTGGTCAAAAACATTAACTCAATAATCTTTATTATATAATGACAGAATTATCCCAACACAAAAAATATAAATGCAGCATGTTCATTCAACCGTGAACAAGGAGCTGATAGAGATGGAGGCAATTTATAAAAAAAAATAAAAGTACTGCTAAGGTTAATTTCGATTCTAAAATGTTAAAGAAGAAAAAAGCTACTTCGATAACGTAAAGTCTATTTTTAATTGCCATGACATTAACACATCGTTTGGAATCATGTTTCTACCACCAGATTGATATACTGCATTGCACCACAGCAATTGGGCAGCCGCAAGAAATTGTGTCGCCTAATAACACGTCTGACTACATGCTGCTCTTCCAGTGAAAGTCATTCGTTTCTTTGTTGAAATTCGAACTTCACTTTTAAATACGGCAATAATAGCAACCAGAATAATGATAATAATAATGATAATAATAACGATAATAATAATATATAAAAATTAATAAAAATATTATTGTTTTTATACTTCGGCAATTGATTTTAATGATTTGCATTTTATTATTAGTTTGACAGCACTCCTTTGCATAAGGCGGCCAGTATTGGACAGATCGATATCATACAGGTATTATTGGAACGCGGTGCTCAAGTTAATATTCAGGATTCAACGGTAAGTAAGTGAGTAACGTGGCCAGTTCTATTGTTGTTTTGATAGCATGGTAACACTTCTTTGCATGAAGCTGCATGGAAAGGCTATTCTCAGACTGTTGAATTTCTTTGTCAAGTAGGAAGACTTCCTAATCTTGTTAATTATGTTAGTTTCGTACTCGTTTTTATGGATAAAACACTCATGCAAATGCATATCCCCAAATTTAATATCGACATTATGTGAATTATCTTCTCGATTGACCCATAATCATTTCAGTCCCTTTTCACACCTCTTCATCTTGCCGTTCAAGGAGGTCACAATCAAACGACTCGTAATTTGATTAAATATGGAGCTGATATAACGGCACAGAATCGGGTAGGTTTATTCGATAAAAGACGATTTTGAAAATATTAGATGTAGTTTGGTGATACGCCTCTACACACAGGAGTAAGATATGGTCACGCTGGAGTATCGAGGATATTGATTTCGGTCAGTTTGGATATCAATCAACAAAATCAGAACGGTGACACTGCTCTCCACATAGCTGCTGCTTTGAAAAGGAGAAAGATAACAAAATTGCTCGTTGAAGCAGGTGCCAGTATCGATATTAAAAATATACAGAATGAGAGTCCTCTCAATGTAGCCGTCAAGAAGAATCATTTGGAAATCATCGAGATTTTGAAATCGTCTAATTATAATCCACCCCAGAAAACTGTTTCCTTTCTTCCAGATACGGTACGATACTGTTTATTTGGATTTGTATTTATTTTTCTGACTGACATTCAGAATGGGCGAGAAAACTTTTCAGTACAATCTCGTCATGTTTCAATCCCAAATGAGATGTGTACCGTGATAAAATATCCAGAACAAAAACATTCAAGAGCCAAGTCTCAATCTCCCCACGAAAAAACCAAGCCAGCTAAAAAGCCAAATATTGTGAAAGGGATCTTCAGCAGGAAGAAGAAGGTTTGAATTAATAGCAAGAAATAATTATATTAATTTATTATTATTATTAATATTATTATTATTATTATTATTATTATTATATTAAGAATGATATATATAACTAGCATTAAAATTATATCCATTATTATCATTATTAACGAAATTATTATTACGCTCATTATTATATTCATCATTATTATTACAATTATTATGATCATACCCGTTATTATGCTCATTATCATTATATTTACAATTGTTATTATTATTATGGTTATTATTATATTTATTATTTTTGTTGTTATTATTATTACATCTCATATCGTTAGGATAAAGTTGAAAAAGCTGATAAAGGCCAAAAAAAACTTAAGGATGAATTAAAGGATCTGCCTACTCAATCTATTGTAAATAAATCGATATTGTGTAATAGTGGCAACAGTTCACGCCGTCAAACTCTATCCAGCCCAGTTCCAAGACAAGACGATACATCAACAGCAAGCATCCTTCCAGTTCCTGGAATAATAAATACCTACCAACCTCAACTGGGCAGTCAATTATTCAAAGATCTGGCAGGAAATATCAAGCAGGTAAGGATATTTGTGATCACTTTTCGATCCCCATTCAATGAGCTACATCCAATGTAATAGATATCGATATTATTTATTCCTTGATCTCGATGAAATATAATATCAATTACATGAATTTCGGAGCTGATGTCATGATAATAATGAGATCCATAAACTGGCTTTATCAAATTTTCATTCCAACCGGAATGTTTCGCTGTGCTAGCTCGTATTAATTTATAAATAACTGGGCTTCATTAGATGGATTTGGAGATATTAAACAGGAAATACATTAAATGGTTATTGCGATTTTCATATTCCTATCCCTCATATCTTCATATAAATCCCATCATTCTCGCTCATTTCAAATAATTCCATTGCGTTTTGTGTACTCTTTCTCGCTTTTTCCAAGCATCCCATCGTTGGAATATCTGTCTTGATCTTATCATTATTGAATTGCTCCTAAAATTTTCCATTCATATTTTGTTTCTCTAACAGTCACCAGGAGACATGCATCTCCTCAAAGATATACATTTAAATAATACATTCACACGTCCTGTATGTTTGGAAAGTCCAACAGTTTAAAATCAATCTAAAATTGCCGTCAATTCAATCCAAAAAGAGATCATTGTATTAATCCAAATATTCCCAACATTACTTTATTCTTGTAAGGGTCTTGTAGCGTTTATGTTGTCAGAACGAATTAATTGATTTTTATCTGACTTTCAGTCATCAATCACATCTATGTATGACTTCAATGTTTTTATTATAAATAATGATGTCGTAATGATAAAACTGATAAATCATTCTTGACCGATCTTTTTCGGTGTTTTCGTGTTTTCGAAGGATTTCAACTATTTCCTTTCCTTTTCGAAAAATTAACTCTGAAACTTATCAAGGTGGTGATAAGATTTTGAAAGAATACAGGCTAACGAAAACATATTCGTGATCAAAAACCAATTTCTAGTGGAGTCAGAATAGTCTTTCCCAAAATATTAATGAGATCAGATAGTTCTCAACGTATGTTGCCAATAAATCCCAAACCATTTATTTGCGATATTGTTGGCAGTTTATATGGGATTACTTTTTATGGTCAATAAATGTTCTTTTCTTTAGCTTTATGTAGCTGTTATATATCAGCAGATAATTGGGAAATGAGCCCTTTCTCTGTGGATTATATCCATAAACACGAAATAATACCCCGTACATACAAACATACAGTATAATGGCATGAGTAGATCAATCAAGAATTATATCGAACGGCTAAATAATGGTTTCAATAAAATAGAAGAATTATTATTAAATATGTTCGTCTCCCCGGGTAAAATATTGATGTACCGCGTGATAATTACTAAATAATCCATTTACCTTATCAATTATTCAGCTTCACTCTTCTGTCTATCACCCGAAATTGGCTTGACGCACTGTTGTAAATACAATATTAACGAATAATAATAATCACCTTCATTTGGCGATTACTTCTAATCAATTTGCACCTGCACCACGTACCATCACCAACTGAGACAGATGGACATGATTACGTAACGAACACACTAAACCTATGAATTCATTCGGTGGAATTAATGGTGGTGGCCTTTCGGGATAATTTTTAAGAAAGAAATAAAATATTGTTGGAAAACTAATTATTATTAGAGATTTTATTTCCTCGTCGCTGACCGATTCGGACAGAAATTAATCGATAAAATGATATGAATAACATTGTCCGTCATTGTCTTCATTTATTTCCTTCATCGATTTTCCGATTCTATTGTTCATTCGTCTATATTATTTAGATAATATTTGATGATAATAATTTTCTCAGGGACCCATTGGATACATGCCCATTCCCAACAATTCCACTTGCACCTGTACTCAGTTTTTCCAGAATAAAAATAAGAGGACAAACAATCAATTATATTCTTCGAATGTCTGTATGGATCACGGATATATCGATTATCATGGTTCACTGAACCTCACTTCAATCAAACCGTACACCGATGGATCCCTATTGTCACGGTATCCGGTAAGATTTTCAATTATCGTTGTAAGATTTCATTGATAAAATTGAATGCCCATTATTATTAACAGGCACAAATTGTATGGCTGCTTTCATTATTTGTTTTAATGAACTGATTTTGTTTATCTAATAGCAATTTCTATTGTTATGTTGAGAGGAATTAATGATTTGTCAGTCAAATAATATTCGCTATTTTTAATTAAGGCCACTGTTGAGGCGATTTATTTTGAAATTATCGATTGATATGAGATGAACATCATAGATTTATTCAATAAATTATTTCCTCACAATGTGACAAAGCATAATTAATCATTGATAATATGAGATAGTAATGACTCATATTCGTTGATATGCACTCAAGCGTGACTGGCTCTTAATTTCTACGCCGTAATGAAATTTTATATTACTAGAAAATATATAATAATATTTATAAGGATAATAATAATAGTAATAATAATAATAATAATATAA
>JBBMOY010608882.1:0-11542 GCA_037951405.1 Platydemus manokwari | reverse complement strand
ATAAAATATTATATCGAGAATACAATTATTCCGATTAAACCAACTACACCAATCACTGAATTAATGAGAACGATTTCTACAACTATTTCATTATTAATTCGAAATTTTTTAATAATCAGCAAATTTCGCCAAAAAACTAAAAATAATGATGGTAAAGATTTCATGAAAAATCCATTTCCAATTGTGATGATTTGCTGGGCATTTAAAATATATCGGTGATTTTATTCGTTGAATATTTTCATTTTTATCAGCATATTTAACTTTATTCGAATTGACTTTCCAGTTATAAATATTTGGGCTAATGTTAAAAAATAGGGTCCTAAAGTAAAATTTTAAAATTGTGGAGGCTATTGCAAAAATCTATATAGATTATTTAATTAAATTCTTTAATAACTTTTTGAATTTTTTATTTAAGTGCTTGAGTAAAAGTTTAGTTATTTAGAATCAAATAATACATGCACAGGATTTTTAAAATCTCCTAAAAATTAATTATTTGAAAAACGGGCCAAAGTAGGTCAAATTGCAATTAATTGAAAATTAACGATGACCCCTTCTTTTAACATTAGAAGAAATCCGAATGATATCTAAGATTTTCAGAGTTATTTTATAAAAAAGTGACTTTGAAATTATTGAGAAGTGCCAGGAACAAGGTACTTATGTTCTCTCTCAAAATAAGTGCATTAATTAATCTATTTAATAGATTGGATACATAGATCCCAAACCTGTCGATGTTGTAATTAAATGATAATTTGATCCAAATCAAATATATCGCACAGGAGAAAATGCCACAAATACATAAGTTTCGGAGTTCAAATAGGGACTAGGTTCAACAATTCAGCTTTGTCTCTTTTCAACTTTCTTAATAAAGTACTTTTGGTGCACGGGGCTCACACAAAAAATTATATTTAAAAAATTATATCCATTAGTAAACTAATAGGCAACAAATATTGACAATTTTTATTAAAAAAAAAACCAATAATTCAAAAATTATTAATTGAGATACAATAAAATTTGTAGATTCCTCGCCATTGAAGAAATATCATGCCACAGAAATATAATTCCAGGCCTAAGTATAGTTATAGAAATTGTCGAGGAATGTTTTGAAAGTACCAAATATAGTAGCGGGCATGGAATACATGGTTTTTGATTCTTAGAGTTGAATTTTGGTTTTTTATCTAAAATTGAATTTTATGTAAAAATTTTAATAAAATATTACTACACATAAATTTTAACATCAAATAACTCACGAAAAGTCATTACTTTAAAATTGGGTCATAGGACCCTTTTTCCTAACTTAAGCCGACCCTTTTTTAACTTTAATATAAAAAAAATATTAAATTATTCGGGTAAATTTCCTATCAGTTTAGTCCTATCTTGATCTAATGAATCTCCAACTGGAGGCCACACATATTTCTTTACCCAGTTCATCTCTTTTCTAAAATTAATATCTTACTTATGTAAAAGCGGTTGTAAACAAATTGAGCAGAAATATTTATCTAAGTGTATCCAATTGGGAAAATATAGAAAAAGTTTTTGACAATTGCTCTCCTCCATAATTGAAAATTAATGAACTAATTTTATCTAATGGATGTAACTAAATAACTAAAAGAATCTCTGAATATTCACAAAAAGCCTTTCCGAAAAACCAGTGCTTTGAGATCTCAACCATAACTTAAAATTACATTCATCATTATAAATTATTTATTTACTATTTCAAAATATCTGGTGCTAATGAATCTGCCCGGTTCTTATTCATATCGGCATATTCTTTGTGATTTTACTAAGCTTAGAAAATTGTTGTTGTATTTAGTTTTCCATCATCATATTTATATTTGATGATTTCAAAATATTTATAATAAATAATTCAAAATATTTTCAAAAATGTTAATGTTTTGAGTTTCTATGCTTTTGTTTTTATATATTTGTGATCGTTCAGCAAGTGAGTTTATCACGACGTTGGCCCTTGGTATCAGCAAACACTAAAATAACTCTTAACTTTCATACTAGATTAAGAGTTTAATTTATATGTTAAGATAAATCTACATGATTGAAAAATCACTTTGCACCTTGGAACCCTTGTTTCGGCACTTTAAACACATACATGCTTTCATAACCGTACAGCCAGTCAGAGAGGACTTAAATAGAGGATTCTACTTTGAAAAATAGACATAATAACCCACACATAGGCATTGGCCTATTCCGATCAAATAAAATCGATAAATTCAATTGAAACTTGAGAACTAAATAACAAATCAAAATTTGATACACAAACTACACACAAACCTCACGTTAAATACTGAACTAATGATGACCAACTGCTAGGTGGATGCCGAATATCATGATATTGTTGTATTTGATTTGTGGAGTATTTTGATGAATTTTGGAGTTATTGGTAAAAATAAAACTTTTGCAACCTTAAATTCTTATAGATCCGATAATTGGTGAGCCCGATATCGAAAAGAAACTTATCTTGTGACATTAGATTATCAATATCAGGGCAACAAAATCCATCATTTTCAAAAAGTTTAACCTCAGATCAAAGTGATTCCCAAAGCAGATTTTGGTAGTTCTTAGAAGTTAACAGTCGATAAATAGGGAAGAGACCCAGTGAGAGAACCTTCTCTTTACGTCAAGTTGCAGCGAGAGAAGCATATAATCAGATTAATAGAAGAAATAAAATCCATTTGAAGGTCATGAAAGACGTTATATAGGAGAAATTGAAACGCTGTCAGCATCATTCGACCAAAATATGAAATGAATTCCACATCCATATTTCCCCAACCTAACACATATGCTACAGAAACGGATAAAATCGAAATTTCATCAATCATAAAATTTATGGACGGCACTAAGTCGAATTGCACGCATTCACCAATTTGTGTTAAAACTCGTAATAAAAATTTAGATAGTGATTAAAAATTGTTAAATTACGGATATATTGCTGGAAAAACAAATAAAATAATGTTGAGGTTTATTATGAGGAAAGAATTATCGATAAAATAAATAACATGACCAATTTAATTTACAAAAAGTGATGCTATACATGGAATTCAAGAAGAAGCATTTAATTTGCCATTTCAATGAAATTTTTAACAATAATAAAATTCTTAAAAGGGGAGAACAGAGAATCTAATGAAATTGAATTAATAAATGATAAAAATCGAATATATTTGACGAAATCAAAGAACAAAAATAGTATAGCATTGAAATTTGAAATTTTATTCTGAAACTTTTGGAATAGAGCAATAATTTTTCATGGCAATGATAATGATATTTGGTGTTGGAGATGAGGTTAGAATCTTAATTGCGTATAATTGCTCTAAAATAGAGATGGGAAGAATATATTCATAGATATAATAGGATGTCCCAAAACATGTCCGATGAAAATATCAAATGGAGATTACGAGAACTAATTTTATATCAGGAATCGAATTAAATTAAAGTTTAGATTAAAGAGAACATTGGTAGGAAATAAGTTTCATATTTCATCTTCACAAGTGGAGTCATACATCGTTAATTATGATGTAGGCAATTTCCAGACCATTGGAGATAGATGCAGAAAATCATAAAGCAGCCTTTCAAACCGGAAAATTAAAAATATGCACCGAAATTAGACTGTCTGCGAAAAGAGATTATATAATGAGAGAATCCACTGCGATTAGATGATCTGGAGAAGCCGACGAAGAATCTGAAGGAGAGCCATATAAATTTTCCGGATAAATCGTTGATAAATCTGTAGTAATGGAAGAATACGACAATGGGAAGATGTGTTTGATTAATTGACTGGGCAGCTGCAAACTCATCTATTTTACAACTCAAAACACAAAGCTGTCAAACCGGTGAGTCGGTCTTAATTCACAATGTAAAATCAAAGAAGTATAATTTGTCGTTCCTGAAAGAAACCAATTAAATGGAAGTTAAAGACGAACGTGTAAATGAAGTTATTAATAGTTGACCTCACGATAGAACACCTAATGGTAAGATAAAAGCAATTTCATGTAGTGCGAAACAAATTTCAACTTTTCTGATGCCAACCTTGACCAAAGATGGAACTTGCGTAATCAGAATTAATATATCAGATTAGCTACAAAAGACTATATGTATAAAAAATAAAGCTGGAAAGGGTCGAAGAAAAAGTCTACAAAGTTGACATAAAATTTGCACAGTATCTCAGAGATAAACTGAACAACACTCTTCATTTTGATCAAAATACAGTAACTAATGTATATATAAAGAAATCATACTAAATGACTGCATGCTCAATCAATAAATTCTTTGAAAAAGAATGACAATGTTGTTGACAAACCCAAACACAGTAGAAACTGTGATTTGCTTATAATGGGAAATTTGGTTGTGTTCTAGTCTAGGTACTATATAGTTACAGATTCAAAAATATTTCTGTACAAATAATGAACTACGACACGTGTACAAATAAACTTACAATCAATCTCGAAAGAAAAGTGCCTTTTATGGAATCTATAACTCGAATCATCTTGGATAAAAGGAAGAAACCCATAAGCTGAGAGTTTAACTCCATCTTAAGTCCGTTATATAGAATAACCTCTAATGATTGGATTTCACTGTCAAATAGAAATATAATTAACCTTTCGGAGAAGTAAGAACTAAATTGAGATGCTTAATAAATTTAACATCTTTAAATTATTCAGCAGCTACTGGAATGCATTTACCAAGAGATCTGATCGGGGTCAGATTTAACCTACTGTTTCAATCAAAAAGAGAACGTATTGCTATCAAAGGGAAGTTGACAAGCCAATTTAAAGTACTTGCTAAGCTCTTATCATTAATAAAAAGCAACTCTATATGCCATGAGAAAATTTTGGAAAAGTTCTTATTCATTTGTTAGCCTCCATCGTATTGATTGGAGTGTATGTTTTTTTTTACATTTACAAAAGTTCTATTTAAACAGATATTGTCTACTTATTGTATATATATAGGTGTTTCGTGGAAAATAATTTTAGGATATGTTCCGTTTTTAGTTAAATAAATTCTTTATAATTAATCATCAGTAAGAAGAAATGAATATAATTAAATCTGAAATAAGAAATAAAAGAAAAGTGAAATTCAGCTCATGTTTGATTACGGACAATTACCAACCGAATGAGGAAAAGAATGACTTTAACTCAGGTGATGATGAAAAAAATAATGACGAATTCAGATATATCAGTACCCAATTGGGAAGAATCAGGAACCCTATTAAGATTAGAACGATTAGAGAACAAAAATGAATCACGTTTAAATGATTTATTTATATCAGTAAAATTTAAATCACCAGCATCATTTTATTCTTTGAGAGAACTGAAAGAAATGAAACCTCTCTTATAGGAAATACCAGAAGTAAATTGGAGTGTAGAGAAAAAGAAATCAATTGGTATTAACCTGGCTCACACGTATATGACACTAGCGCATAAGTGTCTAACATTTTCCACACGAATTAAGTTAAATTACAAACAAGTTGATACAATGATTGAGTCAGGATTAAGTATTAAAATAATATAAAGGGATTTCTAACACAAAAAGAAGAAATATAGTTCGGATAGAAGAAAGTATGAAAACAATAATAGGATCGACACCACAAATTGTAGAAATCATTGTGGTTAATATTAAAATGACAGGGGAAATAATGCAGAACATTTTAGTTATAATGAAAGGCTGTGCATTCAAATACTTTTTAGGAATGGATATACTATAACAACGAAGAAATATAGCATTGGATTTACGAACATGAAATTTTGTCGAAGCCTTCTCGGACAAGTCAATGTATAAATCGAATGAAGTGTATTTAGATAGTATGTTGACTAAACCCATACGTTCAGTGGTTGTATACTATGCTAGCACACGCGAATCTGACAAAGGATGCTTATTATTTGAACCAAATCAACAGTTCATACAAAAATATGAAATGAATCATTTGTGAATTAGTACTAATAGAGAATCAAAGGATATCTGCTCGTTTAACTAATTTTGAAAATACAACTATAACGCTAAATTCCAGTTCTCATCATCAACCATATCTAATGTTGATCAGTCTGTTGATAAAATCAAAATAAAAAATATGATAATATAAAAAATTGATATCCACATTATAAATGAAAATCAAAAAGTGAAATTGAAATTGCTGGGGAAATAATAGCTAGACAATAATTTTATGTAGGTAGTACTCATGTAGTAGAACATGTAATGCCATTGTTAGTAGACAAGAAGACATGAGATTCAGACCATACTGTATACCATATGCTCACTTGGAAGACAGCGGAAAACAAAAACAATAAATATTTGAGAATAATATCTTATGACCTAGTTTACTGCATGGGGATTTCCAATGGTATTGGTAAAAAAGAAATATTGTAGCATCAAATGGTATGTGAACTATCGAAAGTTAAGTGCAGTCACCCATTATCTCTTTCACTAATTATTTATGATAAAACAGAAAATTCCCAAATATTTTCTACAATTGACTTAAACAAAGTATATTGTCAATTTGCAATTGAGTAGGCTAAATTGTAAACATCGTTTATCGATGATGATGGCTTATTTTAATTCAATGTCATATCATTTGGTTTAACAAAAGCTTCTACAATCTTTCAAACAGCTATTGACTTTATACTCAAGGATGTCACATTTGCAATGGTGCATATTGATGATATCAATATTTTTCTAAAGATTTTAAAGAACATTTAGTTGATATAGAAAAAGTATTTAAAATATTCAAATTAGCAAACTTGAACTCTAGAGATTCAAAATGCGATTGGGACAAGTCAGGAGTCACACACATTGGTCATAACATTTCTAGAAAAGATTTGAAACCAAACCCAGCGTGAGTAGAAATAATTCTAAAATTTCTGATTACAGCCATTGTTGATGAAGTTAGATCTTTTCTCGAACTTGCAAATTACTATAGAAAATTATACAAATTTGCTCAGATATTGCTCATCCTATTAACACACTATTAAATATTGTATAGCTGTGTAACCCTATGCTTATGTAGAATTTCGAAACAATGGTTACAATGTGTCAAACCAGTGCTTTTTGTGACTTTTGATCTTATTTAACACTCTCAACCTCAAATTCTCCTCAACTTAATATCAAATCTACCTTACTATTGGTCAACTATAATTTTATTCGGTTTCATCTCGATTAGTAGACTTTCAAATTTTACCCACTCTCACAAAAATTTTCTCTTCGTATCACGAAATAATAATTTGATCTTACATTTAAATCAGACAAAACTAATGAATGAAAGTGACGAAAAATAAAATTATGATTAATAAAAGACAATATAGGCACATCAAATTATTGAAAATGAGTGGAAAGTCAAAAATATATAACAATAAAAACCAAATAAGGATAAATATAAGCTGTCAATGTAACTGTCGACAACAATCATGCAGCTAAGTTTGCTTAATCAGCGTAATTATTGAAATTAATCGCGTTCGTTCAGAGTATAATCAACTCAAAATCACTTCAGAGAAGCAGTTTGCATATCGATAGTAATCGTCAATAGGAAATCACTTATATTTCACAGGATGCTTAGACATTTTTGAAAATAATTATCATCACATTAGAATCAAATTGCATTTCATTCCAACTCCAGAGGATAAATAAAACTATCATACTTTATCAGGTGCTGAATTGAAATGAGCTCTTTCAGCATCCAAGGAAATTGCTGTAGAAAAGGAATTCAAATCAATGATTGACAATACTATAATTATTTCAATCTTATTCGATTATAATTTTTTTCTTTAAATTATCTACGGAAAACCATTTTTCAGATGACAACAATGAAATAGTTTATTGACAGAATTTATTGAATAATTGATAAAATATCTGTTATATCCTCAATGAATAAAATTGCTCACTTTTCGAATAAATTCATTTGATTATGAGAATCTTCTGGGGAAAATTAGGAAATCTGTTTATTCTTGTTCGCTATATGTTGTTGTTGTTGTTAATAAGATAATTAGATTACCTTATTAGAAATTCCCGATGAATCAAAACCAAGTGTAGATGAAAATAAGAAGATTTGTTGTTTCATTATTTTAATATGTTCATCATATATTTTCAGTCTGAATAAACTGGTAGAACAATCAATTAATTATTATTTCTACTTCATTTGCTGTGCATTAATAAACATGGCATATATTTGATAATTATTAAGGTTCTTTCAAAACTCTAAAAATATTTTCATTTTGTTATTTTTTTATATATTTTTTTGTTAATGAATAAAAATAGAAAATGAATTCAATGATGAACTTATCAATTATATTACTTGAATTATTTACCCTTCAACCTTACACTGAAAGCATATGAAATATTTGTATAATTTGGTTTAAATCTATTGAAAGTCATAGTTAATGAAAAGGTGCAAAAACTTTTATTAAAACCAAAGTTACACCATTTATTGACATACTCCTGTTAGTGTTTTGAAAATTATTCCAGTATAACTTTAAATTTAAATTTAATAACAAATTTAAAAGTTTTAATTAGGCCTTGATTGTTTAAATTAATTAATATCAACAAGCTGCAAACTCCCGAAAATCAATTTTAAGTAAATTAATCCAAAGATTAATATGGTAAATTAGGAAACGTAATTTGATTTAAAAAGTCAATTCAAGATAAATAAAAAGAAAGACAAAAACCAAGCGAGAATTAAACAGCTGGGAAAGTAATTAGTTGAATAATAAGAATGCCAAATTTAAATATTGGAAATATTCAATTAGAGTTTATATAGCTTAAATAAACGTGCAAGATATATTAACTATATATAAACAATTTTTGGAATAAACTATCAAATATACAGGGTAGGCCAGAAGTTAATGGGCAATACCAAAAATGTAGGATAAAATGTTTATTTAGCTTATTAAAAGTATTACACGATTTCTAAGTGTCAGTCAATCACTCGCCTACAAATCTAACGAGCGCTGTGATAAATTATATTTGGTTTTTATATGTCTATGAATGTGTCATTATTAATGTCAATGGATATTTTTCAGTGCACTCAGGCAGTTTGAAATTTTAAATTGATTATAATTTCGTTGCATTTGAACTCTTATCTTAAAAATGAAAGACCAATCTCATTGAGTGAACAAAGATCAAAAACTTCAAAACTATTTACGAAACCTGTTGATTTTAATCCATAAAAGAATCAACAATACTGTAAATCAAAACTCAAATTGGGATAAAAATGTAATATTATGTACCAAAAATTGTAGATTAACTGAAACTTTTAGAGAATTTGAAAGTAATTTAATTGTAAACTCCTAGAATGCAACAGTGCCTGGTGGTCATTGTAAATTATCCTTCGAATATAAATTTTATAATATTTGAAAACGATATGATCACTGGTGTACGGTTGTTTTATAATTAAATATAATTAATTCTTTCTCGATAAAATTCACGAATGAATAGATGATTTTGACTTTATTAACTTTGTCTGGTATTTCCAAGAATCACAGACTTTCTTGAAACTTTATTTCTAATTGTAGTTATAGTCTTCTTATTTCAATTTATTAGTTTATTTTCTGTGCTTTCTTTCTGCGAAAATGGTCTAATTTGACTTATTTTAATCCATTTGTATACTTAAATTATAAATTATCAGTAATAATTTTTATTAGTTTTATTTTCCTGATCTTTAAAATAAATAAATTTATTTTTCTTTTCGAATTAAATGCAGGTAAGTCTATGACTATAATTCACCATCGCAAATATGATAAAGTCACGAAATTTAATAAAATTATTTTATTTATTATGAATTTATATTTAATTTGTATATTTATTAATATATATTATATTCATATGTTTTAGTTGATTTTGCTAAACTTTTTTACTTTATATGAATTCTTGCTAAATGCCTTCATGCTACTGAGTATGAAAGATGAAGGATAAAGAGTTAGAAAAATGATAAAATTATAATTGATCATTGTTGTAAACATATTGACTATCTCTATGGCTTAATTTTCTTGATCATCTTCATTTTCCTCTGCTCTACCCAGCGATGGCAAACGTAGGCAGTGAGGATCAGTTGATTGAATAATCGAAGATCCTAATGGACACGTTTTAATGTCTGAATTCTATTAACGATAATGATGTTTTTATTTTAAAATTCAGTATTCACTGATTAATATCTTGATGACAAGAATGTTTGTAACGACGAAGATCAAATAGATCACATTACATGTCTCTCTAATTTGAATGACATGATACCATTTGTTGAAAAAGGATTAAAAATATCTCATCAGAAATCAATAAAATTTTCACCACTTGAACTTCTCTTTGAAGGAAAATAAAGAAATAAAAAAAACACAAACCGGTAAAATGACTCGGCACGATATCAAACACCAAAAATCTCCGTGTTTCTCTCTATTTGTATAATGTCAGCAAGCACAAACAAATTAACATACGGCAATGCAACAAACACATGACCAATTAATTTAAGATTCTATCAACTTCTTCTGGTGTTGATGTCTTTCATCTCAAATGAAAACATTTTACTTCATATGTGGAAAGTTGACGTTTTTTTAAATCCATTAAAGCGAATGAAGAAAATATAGGGGAAAAAATAATTATCTATTTCTCTCACATTGATTTCAAATCATGACAACATATTTACTAATCTCATCATTGCAATCCCAATGATTGAGATAAA
Organism: Platydemus manokwari; assembly: GCA_037951405.1. Classification (NCBI taxonomy): domain Eukaryota; kingdom Metazoa; phylum Platyhelminthes; order Tricladida; family Geoplanidae; genus Platydemus; species Platydemus manokwari. The sequence goes on along the minus strand of JBBMOY010608882.1, from coordinate 879 downwards.
GCGTTATTAACGATTCAATAGATTTGTTTTAATAAATTATTTCAGTTCAATTAGAAGTATTCATATGAAGAATTTTTAATTTATTTTCCAAAATAGCTTTCAAAATCTAAATGGAAATTCGATGGATAAAAAACTACTGAAGATAACAACCGAAAAACTCGTTTCATTTTAATTTTAAAGCATAACCAAATATCGAATAATCAAAATTTAAACTAATGGTGGTGATCATGAAATTAATTCTGGAAGATGATTTCAGGAAATTGAATTAAATCAAATGTCTCATTGAGAGTTGCCCACAAGATTTGTCTGACTGGAATACGAGGCAGGTAAACAAAGCCCTTTTAAAATTAATTAACAATAGCGATTTAATCGGTCGTTTCGTCAGTAAACAAATGTTTTCTTATTTATCTTCAATTAAATTATATTTCCATCAGGAAAATTGTTAGAAATCACTTACGGCATTATTTTGTCTTCAAAAAGTGAGAAAAATTTTATTTTTGACTTCTTCAAGACAAAAACAAACGAAACACTTGTTTTTTCCCAATTGAATAAATTGTTTTCAGATTTCATTTTATTAATTTTATAATAATGTTTTGTGGAAATTAAATTTTCAAGTGGATTTCTCGAGATTTATTGGTTAAATGACTGAAATATAAAATGACAAATGACATTTTATGAGCTCTTGAAGAAATGATGAAATCTGATCTCTTTTGATGTTTCAAAGCAATAGATTTTATTTCGAGAGAAAAAATGTCCAAAAATATAAATTAAAAACCGAAAAAATAATCAAAACATTATCTTATGTGAAATAATAATAATAATAATAATAATAATAATAATAATAATAATAATAATAATAATAATAATAATAATAATAAT
>JBBMOY010607771.1:0-11543 GCA_037951405.1 Platydemus manokwari | reverse complement strand
TATTCGATAAACAACCCATTTACTTAATAATCCAAACTCTATTAATGACTAATAGGTAGAATTATCCAATTGACAGAGTTAGTTTGATGTCATTGATTATATTTAAGTCAAATTAATCGATACGTTGAGGCTTATGTAGATTAAAACAAGAAAGAGAATTTTAGTTAAAAAATCAAATTGGAATTTTACTATAATAAAATCGATGTAAAAACTTTTTGTTTTATTGAATAATAAAAATTCGGAATGTAAAATCCATCGAATCAATAACCCCACTACATTACTTTACATTAAAATTTGAAATCCCATGCTTCAGTTGTTCCTTAAATGTTTTTTAAGTAATAAAATTATCAGAGCATTAATTTTACATCATCATAGACAATTATGTATATATATATATATAATTTAAAATAATAATTCGTTCTGTGCTAGGGTACTTCATAGGCCTTGTGATTGTCATCAAAGTTACAAATGTATCAAAGTGTTCTCTCCACGATGGGAGATTTGATTTATTTTTCAACAAATATATAGTTCAATGCATTTATGTAATTCTTTGTAAAAATATTTCTCAAAATTTATTCACAAAATTTATGTGACGAGTAAAATAAATTTAAATTTATATAATAAAATGTGCAATTGCTTATTCCTCAAGACAGTCTATGATCAATTACGCCAATTAAAATGTCCCGGAACAACTTTTCCAATCGGAATAATAAATAGGGGCTAAAGTTAAAAATAGATTCATTAAATAAAGTTTTTAATGTGTGCAGTGCATTGCAAAAATCTATATTACTTATTTAATTAAATTCTTTAATAAAATTTTGAATTTTTTATTTAAGTACTTGAGAAAAAGTTTAGTTTTTTAGACTCACATGATATATAGACAGGAGTTTTAAAATCTACTAAAAATTAATTATTTGAAAAAATGGTCACAGTAGGTCAAAATGCAATACGTAGAAAATTAGTGAGAACCCAATTTTTTAATATTAGAAGTAAATGGAATGATATTTAAGATTTTTAGACTTATTTTATAAAACGATACTTGGAAGTGTTGGGTTTTTTATAAATCTCCCCAACAAGTGAGTTCTATGGGGCTAGTTTGACGTAAATTTAAACTAACCCTCTCGATTATCAGTCTATTAAATAACAATTATTTATTGTATAAACAATTGACAACAACTATGTATGATAAAAATTATTTATTGTATAAACTTTTTATTAAACAATCAATCAAAACAAAGACTTTCAAAAGAATATTCCACTATTGAAATAGAAACAAATTGCAAATGGTTTTACCAATTATAATTACAATTATAAACCAATAAATTAATTTAAATTATTAAATTATTAATCCCAGCACACTTGATATTAACTCTCACAGTTTCTGGTATATATTGTTCAATTCGAATTTGACGAATCGACCTTGTAAATTAGCTTCTTAAAATATATGAGTTTTAAGATATTTTAATTTAATTTTATCTGTATTCGTACAATACCCAAAATTCTCTTTGAGCTGTTGTCTATGAGTTTTCCTAAGTTTATGAATTCTTCTTCTCGAGATTATTGCTGTGGTCATCAACTTAGCTTTATTTTTCTTTAAGATTCCAACTTTTTCGGTTGAGATTTTTAAGAGCGAAAATTTATGATATTTGGTGGCTATTTATTTTAAAAGTGGAAATTCTAATTAGGAAATTTAAAATATTTTTTCCACTTCGAAATTAAAATTATTTTATTTTTACAAAACATTAATTATATTTATTCTAATAAATTTTTTATTATTTTTAGAATTCTTAGTCTTTTAGAAATTCAAATGAGTTTATTTTATAATTCCTATATAAATTTAGCGTACTAGAACAAATTTCAATTTTTATAAGTAAATTTTTATCTTCGTTATTATTATTATTATTATTTTAGGCCCTCTATTTATCATTTTATGTTGTCAAATTTTATTATAATTTTATTTTAAGTTTATCGTTATTAAAAATTTCAATTTCATTTATTTTATAATTTATTATTTTTTATTACCTATACACCAAGAAATACAAATATAAATTGATAATTAAATCAGGACTTGAGAATTACATGGGTTCAAGAAAAAGATTTGAAATGAATGAATCACAAATGTTAATATTTACAAATATTGGTCAAACGCTCATCAATATCCACTCGTTTGTGAAGTTCCCGCGACCTCGATGTTTTGAACTTTGAATGATCTGGGATTGCTGGTTCTGTTTTGGTCTTATCCTTTCTTTCGTTCCGGCTGACCGGTTCGGATTTATCCCCCAGATTAACTATTTCTTCCCAGTATCCGTTCTCATCTAATTCAATACTTTCGCAGGTATTTGGAGCACTTGGGGCACTTTTCCAGGAACTAAGTACTTGTGCTTTATCTCAAAATAAGTATACTAGTACCTATTTAATAGATTGGATACATAGATTCAAAACTTATCAATACTGTAATGAGATGAAGATTTCATCCAAATCAAATAAGTAGTTCAGATGGAGATGCCACAAATATATAAGAAGTTAGGAATTTGAATAGAGACTTGGTTCAACAATTCGGCCTTGTCTCCTTTCTATATTCTTAATAAAATATTTTTGGTGCACAGAACTCACATAAAAATTGTGTCAGCAAAATGACATCCATTTGCCAACCAACAATCAACAAATATTTACAATATTTATTAAAAAAAATTTTAGAATTTATAATTATTTATAAGATGGAAAAATTGTAAGTTTTGAATAAATACACCCATAAATAAATAGCTTAAAATAATTAGAGGTCAAAATATCGTCAAAGAAATTGTTAAGGCCTATTTTGGAGAGGCCAAGTATAATAACGCAAGTCGAAGAAATTAAATTTGAGCTTTTGAAATATAGTAAGAAAGAATTGGTTCCTATTTCTAGACTGCAACCGAATCGCATCGACTCTAAAAGATAAAAACATAAATTAAATAGGAATTTTATATTTAAAATGATACTTTTATTTAATTGTATGTTTGATGAAACCATGCTCCATAATATAACAGGATTGTTAGAGTTGTTTTTTCCTTTTTCATCTAAAGTTGAATTTTAAACAAAACTTTCATTAAATTATGATTAAAAATAAATTTTTATATTAAAATACATTTATATTAAAATTGGGTCAAAATACCCTTTTTCTTAACTTAAGCCGAAATACTTATTTAAGTAATAACCTGACTGTATTTCAATGATTTCAATGATACAATGAAAAATTAACAAGATGAGTTTGAAAAATGGTTTAATGAATAGTTGATGATGATCGATCTTCATCTTCCACAATAAATTAAGTTGTTTCAGTCGCATTTTGCAATTATGAAAGAATAGATTATTATTTATGAATATCTATGCTATTTTTTGTGCTATGATAGCGTATCGGTTCTAACGTGTTTTAGTTAAATTATATTTTTTTCTTGCTATTCTTTTACAGGTTTCACAGTCTGTTATCTATTTCTTTGTTTCCCATTCAGGATTTTGTTTTAATAAAACAAACCACAAAACATCATTTGGGCAGTCTAAATAAAAATCTTAGATGAAATTCTTAAATAAAATTCAATAAAAGTCAATAAATATCAATAATTTCCTACTTTGGAAATTTATTTACTAATTCTATTTAATAATTTAATTAAACAAACTAAACAATTTAAATAACCAATTATATTATTTATTTTTATATTTATTTTTAGAAATAATAATTCTATTTTTAGTAATTATTATTCTCTTATAATTTTATTTAATTTTTTTTATCTTAAAATGTTTCATCTTTGATTCTTTGCCTTTATTTTTGTCAATTAAATGTTAATATTTTGTTTAATTAACTACTTTTATTTGTTGGGCTCTTCAGTTTGTGATAAAATTATTTCATTTTGTACGAGATTTTTGTTTGTTTTTTCAAATTTTTTCTTATTGATTTTTTTGTTGTCAATTTTTTTTGTTATTTAATTATTTATTTTATTTTTATATTATTTTGATGCATGTATTGTTCTGTTAAAACAAGGCGTGAATAATAATACCCTTTGTCATAAGTCAACCAAAAATTCGATCATATCAACGGAAAACAAAACCCAAAATTACTTTATGTACATGCTATCTATGCTATTAATAGTTAATTAAATTCGATATGAACCACTGATTCTATTAGGTGGTAAGTACGCCAATAAAATAACCCAGTGTCCTTATTTATGACAATATGAGCATAATTACCTTATATTTATTGTTGTCACAATGAAGATGAAAAAAATTTTAAATATATTTATGAAAGGATTTGTTTTATTGTGTATAAGTTAAGTGGAGTATTTTCAACGGGTGCTGAACGCCCTCTCGGCTATTCAGATGTCAACGCCGAGTGGAAAAGAAAAAAAAATTACACTCAAGCGCCAAACAATTATTTAAACAAACACCACGTGTTTATTTATTTAATTACGTTACTGTATATATGTATGTTTTCTTATTCACAACGAATAAATCAATAAGTTCTATATTTGAATTTTATAAAACATCCTCTCAGAGAGGTTGGTCGGTTTTGATGAAATTAATTTAAAATTTTATTAAATTTAAATATCTAAATTAATGTTTTTAATTTATTTGTTTAAATAATCTGTAAAATTTTATAATTTAGTGTATTTAATTTATCTCATAAAATTATTCTCACATACTTATTACAAGAAAGAAAATAACAAAATTTTCACTCGTGCATGCCAAAACCAGCACACATACATACGTGCATACATAATCTCTTTCATTAAAATATATTAAAATACTTCTTCAGCGTTTGTGACAATTGTAAATATCCCACAAGTAGCGATTTGCCATAAAATGGATCATTAAGAACATTTTATTGACATAATTACCTGCAAATAGAACCAGTGATGTATATCGAATTTAATTATCCATCATATGCCTGTTTAATAGTTTAAAAAACGTTTCGAATGAGATATTATTTAAGTATTTAATCTAGATAATAGCCAGTATATTATTCTAAAATATTTGAAGCCTGGAATGATAAACAGATTCAAATCGATATTATCCTGGAATAGATTCAAATAGAATAGAATAAAAGCAATGAAATATTATTTAGGCTGGTATTATGGAACAATCGTTATCCATCATAAGACAAACATCAACTAATACTGCTAATCTGTTTTCTCGTATCTTTAGCATTTTATTGTTTCAGAAAGTGAGGAGTATTGAGAATCATTCAAAATATTTCCTTAAAATAATGAATGAACGTCTTTGAGAATTATAAAAAATCTCAAAATTTAAAACTAGAAATACTAGGCAATTTCTAAATTTGAATTTTTTATAAATAAGGAGAAAAATATAGAAAATTAGACATACATACAATGAGATTCCTTACATTTTGTCATCATTTACAATAATTCGAACTAGAACTGATAATCTATCTTTAAAATATTCCTTATATTTTTATTGAATTAACCCTTATCATTTCTCACTCGATCACAATATAGCCATCAATGCAAAAACCTGGGATTTCTGTGTGAATTAGCAACAAAATATTCCAACTTCTGAGACCTACAGATCTTGTTTTATCAATAAATATTTATTATTATTATTTTATTTAATGGTTTTTAGCGGTAGTCAACGATTCCTTAAATGAAATCGATTATTAGTAATCTAATTCAATTGGTATCGAATTTTCATTTGAAATGCTATTTCCAACAACAGATACAAGTAAATTTCATGAATAATATATTCTTTAAATTCCTTCTACCTCAATATCCAAAGTAAATCTAGCAAATTAAACTTGAAAAAAATATTATAAAAATATATGGAGTCGAATTTCTTGTGTCGAAAGTTGGATATGTTAATAGCAAGCTACATCCTTTGTCATAGGAAATATTTATCATTTTCTACATCGATTGGTAAATTTGTTTACATTTTATCTCGGATAATAAATAAAAATGCTCAGTCGTTGAAGGAAAATCAATTAACGGCGATTAATAATAAATAAATTGATTTTCCCTCAAGGAAAACATCGAACTTTGCTAGAAATAAAGCTATTGTAATGCAAAATATTCATGAAGATAAAAAGAAATAATGGAAATCGATGAGAGATAATTTCCTTTCTACATACTCTAGTAGAAGTTAGAAGAATAAAAATTATCAATTCCTTGCTGTCCCTAATTAAAAATGAATTCGATGTTGATAATAAATGAAAAATGTCGTTAAGTGTACATATGGTGTGGAAAAATGAAAATAACAAAGTAGAGTTGATATTTGGCTAAAAATTTAGTTAATTATGTTTTCTTTGAATGGTTATCTTCTTCCAAAGGAAACGTACCGTTATAAAGATAAATACAATGGATAAATTGCATAACGTATAATTGGTATAAACCAATTGAAGACTAGTCGAGTGTAATAACTCTTATCACAATATCTAGCTGGTTTAGATATAGAATAATTCTAGAAATGTAATCTTAACAAAGAATTATTTCAAGGCAATATATCAACTGATAGAGCATAATAACTTCCTTGTAATTTTACCTCTTCTTTTTCATCTTTATATTTATGTTTCTTCTTGCTTTTTGTCGAAATATTTCCAAATTCATTAAATAGTTTTGAATTTTTTAACAGATTATTTAGTAACGAAAATATTCTTTGCAAATAAAATGTCAAAGAATTAGAATCGCATCATTTACACTGATAAGCTGAGAGATTTTTGTGAATGTTCTGTCAGTGTGTTTATGGCTATTAGAAAATGGTTTACCTCAAAATTCAATGATTTTGAAATGATGATGATTTTTAAAATAAGAATTTAAAATATTTATAATTCGATTTTATATATTGATTTATATAAATAATTGTAGTTAAGTATAATTTTTAGTAGTTGTTTTCGATTGAGTTCAAAATGCGTGCTTTAAAAATACTAGAGGTTTACAAGGCGACCACGAATTTGGATTTGATTCTAAGAAGGTTTATCACTTGAAATTATAAAACAGAAGTAAAAAAGTGTAGAAAAGATATATAGTAGTTATAGAGAAAATATGTAGCAGATAAACGAAAAGGATATTTTATACAGATATAGATATATCGAGAGAATTCGATATGGCGATAATTAAGAATTCGTGGAAACTCTAGGATTTCAAAGAAATGCGGATGCGAGAATTTTAAAATGACGATAATTTTTAAAATATGAATTTTAATATTTTTTGTTTAAATAATTGTATTTCATTATAACTTTGTGTCGTGATTTTCCAATTATTTTCCATTGCGCGATTTACAAAATAGATAAGATTTACAATGTCATCAAGGGAACATTCTGGCACATAAAACATTTTCTGAAATACTTTAATGGACCTTTTATCTTTAAGTCAAATCAAAATTCCATTTTTCATTGCAATTTATCATCTTCGACAAACTCATAATGTGACGAATTGTCTGCGTGCCGCAAATTTTCAGAATGTTTTCCTTGTAAATATTAACATGAAATCTTTTTACAAAATTTGATGTATTTTCTTTTCATTGTGTGTCATTCGATGTATCAACTAAATAAATACAAACGTGTCAGATAAGTGAATCTTTTTCTGATAAAAAATTATCAAAATTTCTTCGGAGAGTTTGATATTTTATTATTTCTTTTTCTTTGAAAATTATATAATATTTAATTAAATAATTAATTAAAATAAACATATCTACAGGCTTGATTTGACTGATGTTTGGATATACTTGTGTTGCTATTATTAGCTACAAATACAGACGTAAACAATCCACGGCAATCTTGTAATTACATCTTTTCTTCGAATAGATTTGATGAGATTGATATTTCCAATGAAATTTATTTATTTTATTATCTCTATCATATTTGATTGGTTCCTTTAGAGATAATACCATATTTCTGATATTCACATCAGTCTATACCTTTCCTTCAAAGAAAAACCCTATTATTCAGTTTTCAATGCTGTATCATGTTCATCACTTAATAATCAAATCAACCATTATTTCACGGCGGATAATTTCGACTTACCTCATAGATGTGATGTTTTTAATTTTATATTGTGGTGTATTTTGATTTTCCGTTTAAAGCTTCTTTCTTTAGATAAAAATCCATCTATGCTCAAATGTTGTGAATGAAAATGTAGACATTATTTCTGAGAAACGGATATTAATTATTTTAAAAATCTAAAGTCTATTTTTTCTTTGTCCATTTTTGAAGATAATTTTAAAGCTGATATCGATCTGTTTAAAGATCACATTGGACTAACCTCTGACCCAGTAATACTGAATACGTAGTATTGTTGTTTTAAGGGTTTATTAATGAAACAAAAATTGGAGGATTTCGCATATAGGATTGAAACTTTGCGTCTGGGCTGTAGATTCTAATCTTCAGATACAATCAGAGGTCATGTGGCTTATATTTACATAATTATTTACTCAACTCGATAGAGCTCAGAAGAACTTCATAGTTATACATCTTCTTCTAATCGTTGATCGGGTTATCAATTGAAACCAAAATTCATTTGATAGTCATTCTAAAGCCGTCTCTAATTGAAAAGGCAAAACAATTTATAAAATAAAAATAAAATTCCCTGTCCGGATCTAAACCTGAATTTTAAAATAAAGAAAGAAACGTTAATAAATCCTATGAATTATATACACCATGGAATTTAACCATATTTCAAACCATTTCAACATTTCTTATACTTCTGAACCTTAAGAAAAAATCCAATATAAACACACATTGGACTTAATTAAACCTAAGTCACAATTTAAGCTATTTGATATGGAAGAGAGGAAGAGAAATATGGCTCACATTTATTATCACACACTATTAATTGGTAGTATTAGGATTTATGGTTGCATATCATCATATCACTCACAAAAACACAGGATAAAATTAAAGGAGATCCATTTTATGAAATATGCTCCCACTTAAGTTTCATTCAACATGTGAAGCAATTTATCATTAGAAATATTTATTTTAATATTTTCCAAAACATAATTTTTTCAAAATATTAATGTCATTACTACTTAAGAGCGCAAATGAACCAAAACTTTAATTTCAACATTACATTGACCAACAATTGAAAGCAAGATTAGAGGAAACAATACTATGCGAAAGCAATGCAGATGTTAATTATAAAATAGATTTTAATTAAATACGAGCACAATAATAATGATTATGAAGCTTGGAAATAAATATTGTTATTATAGGATAATCTATCATTCATGCACATTCTGGCTTGAGATATGTGTAATATTGATATCAATTAGTTTTGAATATTTTGGTGTCAATTTTGAATTTAGTGAGATAAAATATAATAATAAAATTTTTGGTTAAAGTTAAGAAAAGGGGTCTTAAAATTTAAAATCTTAATTTGTTGAGTGCAATGCACAAATCTATATAGTTTATTTAATTATATTCTTTATAAACATTTTGAATTTTCGACTTTAGTTCTTAAGAAGAATTTGAATTATTTGATATTATGTATTAAATAGATTAGAGCTTCAAATTGTTCTAAATTTAGATCATTTAGAAGACGGAACAAATTAGGACCCATTTTATAGCATTTGAAGCACATTGATATATTCTTTAAAATTTTCCAATTATTTAATATAAAAAAGTAACGCTAGACTATTAAACATGTCATGAGTTTCCTAAGTTGGTTTATAATTAAATAAATTTAAATTTCAATAATGAAAAATTCTTGTAGAAGTGTTGTGATTGGAATAATAACTTGGTTTTGAAACTATGTTTTGTCCTTATTCGACATCCTAAAAATTGTGATATTAACTGAATTATATGAATAAATCAAACATCGTAATTATATATAAAATTAAGTTATACAATTATTGCATGTGCGAAAATTCATTATAACGAAAGTAAGTCACATGGCCCTGTTTTCTTAACTTAAACCAAATTTTCATTCGGTGTTATTAAATATCACGTCAAAACAAATAAAAGAAATAAAATTAAAATTCATCATCAATTAGAAGATTTTAATTTAAGAAACTTTGTTAAGTTGGAATTTCTGTTTTCATAACTGCTACAAATATATTGTTTAAATAGGATCAAGTTCTAAAATCAATATTTATATTGATATTTAAATAAAACACTCAAAAGTCAATTTTTCCAATCAAGATGACGTCACAATTCAATATACAAGAGTATAAAAATTTTATGTGCGCGATAAATTTCAAAATGTTTTTGATATATTAATATCGGAATAATAAATTAATTACTGGACATGATATAACTCAATGTTTCGATTAAATTATCGATAAACAACACTAGCAAATCACAACATCGAACTTTCTCAAAGAAACAAAATTCCAAAGAAACCGGCATCAACATTACAATGGGTTCAACGTCCAAAAGTTAAAAATCATTCAATAATCAGTAAACAAGAAGACCAATGTTTGTTTTCAAGACTGACTTTTTTACAGTGATCTTGTACAGATCATTAAATTGATTCATCAAAACAAAATTTTCTAGAATATTCCATTAATTTTCATTTAAGTAAAATAATAACGTTTTCCTTTTAGATTTATTCTAAGAATATTTATTTTCAGTCCTTTAATTATTTTAGAGAATCTAATTTGACACATCCTTACATCTATCTGTATGCGTGTGCTTCTGTATGCGTACCATGGAAATTCCGAAAGTGTACAGGACATTCATACGGTAACTCTAAGAAATTCTCTACTCATTAAATTCAAAAAAGAGAGTGACTGAAAATAAATTTGTCGTACCGTATCACTTGCAACTCCTAGAGAACGTCTATTGTTCGAGTTTATCAATCCGACTCAAGAGCCTATTTTAATTATATTACTCTAAATGGTTTTATAGATTAGATCAAGAGCCACTAATTCAATATCATTCTTTGTAATAATTTCTTCAATCGGTTCCTGCATTTAAATCAATTATTGTCTGTAACTCCATCAATACCAATCATCTATTTGAAGTAGATTTGTGTTCAATCGATTTTCAGTAATGTTCATCGAGATAGGGAAAACTTTATCATTAAACTGTCATCATATTATTTTCAAGGAAAATATTTACGTTGTATCGTTGAATGACTTCTGATCTCTGTTTATATTTTCTTTTGAAATATATTCCGTATTCTCAGCTCACATAGATTTTATCGTTGGCAGTTATATTTTCGATTAACATCATAGACCATTCCTGTATGTTAAAATGCTTTGCAAATATATTATTTTGTTAGTAAACAATATAGCATTTGATTATTATTTTATATTCCATTTTATATCTTCTAGCATTCTACTTACTGCTTGGAGTCAGATTTTTGTCAAGAAAACTCAGTAATATACCATCTTGATGCTATACTATTACTAAATAAATTGAATGTTTGTGGGCTGTTGATGTATAAGAATGTGCCCAATCGATAATATCATCTTAACTTTTATTTAAAAAAATCAATATTTTAGTATTTATTATCATTATTATTATTATTATTATTATTATTATTATTATTATTATTGTTATTATTATTGTTATTGTTCATAATATTATTCTTATTTTAATCTATTCAACAAATTATATTTGT
>JBBMOY010606660.1:0-11543 GCA_037951405.1 Platydemus manokwari | reverse complement strand
TTAGGCTTGATTCCCATTCAAGTCCTTCATACGTTATCTAGTTACAAGTTGTACAACTTGGTAAACTTTTTGATTTTTACTCTTTTTCTTAACTTCAGCCAAAAAACCTAAATTTTATAATTATTTAAACCACTCATTTCAAATGTAATTTTTCAAATCATTTCGGTCAAACAAAGCGAATAAAATAAAATTTCATTAAAACATAAATATATTAACAATACATTTATACTTTAAAAGGTACAAATTTCGAAATTTATATTTTCATTAATTATATAGAATTAACTCTAAAGTTTTTTTTAGTTATTTAAGCACTATTATCAAAATTTTAATTCTATATTAAATCCCCCCATTGAAATAGCGAGTAATCTTTAAATATTTACTCTTAATTTGACTCGTGCAAAAATATTTGATAATTAATTCAATGATCAACAAAATAATTTAATTTTTTTAATTAAAGTTATATAAATAATTGCACAGTGTTAAGGAATAATAAATCAAATTAAATATAAAATTTATTTCCATACAAATTTAATAATTCCACTTGACGTATTATAAGTATAATTTTATTTTGTTTTAGTTATTCAATTTGATTATTATTGCCACATAATTATTACTAAATGTAAGATTAAATTCTTATTTGTTAAAAAAATATAAATTTAGAAACTTAATAGATGGATCAAATTATGAATTTCGTGGAACCTGCAAAGCAATTTGCAAAGGATTCGATTCGTCTTGTCAACCGATGCACAAAACCAGACCGAAAGGGTTTGTTTCATTTTTTAACCTTTTGTTTGAAAGAACATCATGCGTTTTAGAATTTAAGAAGATAGCTATTGCCACAGCTATAGGTTTTGCAATAATGGGATTTATTGGATTTTTCGTGAAATTAATTCATATACCCATTAACAATATAATTGTTGGAATGTAATGAATTAAAATTGTATTGTCATTGATTTGTTCATTGGACTTCTCAGGATGAAGAATTGGTTTTATTCATTAAAAATTTTTATCCTATGACGTTTCGTCTTCACATAATTGTTATTATATAATATAGGGCACTAACAGTTTATGGTTAACTATTCACATTCATTCAAATAGTGTGAGTTGTTATTTTTATGTTAGATATGTAGTCACAATTTGGTGTGAAATTGGATTAAAAACGATAGTTTAAGAGTTTTAATAACATTAAGCTATCAACAATTGATAAATATATTTTAATTACTAAATATTTGGTAAAAATTCGAGAATACAATTTTTATTTAGAATAATAAATTAAATCGTGTTACTTCTTGTTATGGAAATTAGTGGAACTAACGTATTGATTGGCACGAGCTAAACATGTTTTGTTAATTGTTTCGTTTATAAACGTAATATTAATTAATTTTTCTCTTCTGATTGTTTAATCGGTATATAGTGCAATTTGAATAGTATTCGTCTTTTGAATACCATTATTACATCGTCAGCAGTTCTTAGACTATCGACGGCCATGTCGAATGGGAAAAGTAACATTTGTTTAAAATCAATTAAGAGGGAAATAAATGTAAAAAAACGTGTGACTGGAATAACCTGAAAGTAGAATCCGTGTTAAGAAAAGTCCTACTTCACTTTTTGAACTCAGTGGTAATAAATACATTTTTCACCGTATTTCTCCGCTCAGCATACTGTTGATTATTTTTATCTTGAGTATCTGTAGGATTTGTAAACTTCATTAAAGGGGAATTAAGATATTTGGTTATCCAAGATATTATTGAGGTCATTTATGTTCTTAATTATTAAAATTTTATAAAAAAACTGTTTTATCAATAAATATTTGTATGTCTCCTTAACATATCAATAAGGATTATCCACACTACCTTTTGAAATCGGGTAATTAGCGACTTAAAATAATAATTTTGAAAATATCTATAAACCTAATTTACAAACGTATAGCAAATCAATTATATATCGACGTGAAGCGTTTATTATTCTTTGAATCTGATGAATTTATTATCTTTGATTATTGCAATCAAACCTTCAAAAATATGAAAAGTGAATGGCCCTGAAACCATAAAATGCATTTAATGATGGCCACCAAGGTGTAAATTATATGAAGAACAATTGACGATATTCAAAAGTTTATTATTTATGAAAGTTTCAAAAAGGAAAACAACAAAATCTAATAACAAACGGTGGATACACCACCAGTATGGGCATAGGTGAGGAAAATGCAGAGGAGTCGGATATCAGTTATTCAAATTTTAATTAATAAAAATGATTAAAAGTTATTAACTGATTGAAGCAATTTGATATCAAAAGAAAAAATATTTGCGATACGTGAATGTCATAATTCCATGAATGTACAATGAATCGAAAGTTCTCAAATCTCACGTATGAATAGAATGTATTTAGTATGTGATGAAATCGCGGAATGAATATCTGGTATCTAGACAATCGAATTTAGAAGCTGCTATGAGAGCAATATTTTGATCCACTTATTATCACTGAGTTCAAGATGTTCTGTGTTTGTCGACTGATTAAGATTAAGTATAGCACATATTCAGAAGAATGCTTCTACTTTTAAAGTTGATTTATGTATAAGCTGTTCACTTGACATTCTTCACATTTTTTTCTTTTTAATTTTAATAAATGTTATTTTTCCAAGTTAACACTTAATTTCCACTCATCAAACTTTAATTAATTTATTTTTACTTTTTTTCTTGTTTTCGCCATTTATTTCTCCTAATTGATAAATGAAGTCTTCATTAATTATATTATTTTTAATTAATTATTTTCTTTAAATTTACTTTTGGTATTTAAATTATTTTATTAATGCTTGACTCCTCTGCTATTTTTATAGCGAAATTTATAGAAAGTGTGAAGAATGAAAGTTATCATGGAGTTATCATAAATAATAAATATAAAAACCGATATTTAAGAATCAATTTTATCAAATGTTGGCACAGTTTATTAACTTGAAGAGTAATGCTGTAATGGAACAGATTGATAAGGTTATACATCAGTACAATAAACTGAGAATTGATCAATTTATGTTCGCATTATCCTTCAATAATTCTATTAATGACGATACCGGGAAGTAACTTCAGAGCTTTACTTTTAATAATAATGCAACCGAAAACTATATAGATGTGACTAAAGGATTGTAGTGAAGGTCCCGATATTAGCTCAATAATTATACTATCGATGTACGTTCTGCAATTGACTAAGAAAAATTCAATATGTATATAACAGGAGAAAACGAACTAGAGTTTACAAAATTTCTTTACTCGAATTTGGTCGAACAAGTGACCAATATGTTACTTCGGTTAGTTCCACGTCACGAAGAATATAGAAAAATAATAAATTATTTAAAATGTTCTTCAGTGAGTTATGTCTTCAACAAATTTGTGTTCTTTTTTGTTTCATATTTTTGCTGCTACCTCCAGCCTGACTTCAAAATTGGCACGACTAAATTGTTCCTGGAAAATAATGTGTAGAAATTTGTTTCTTGACCCACTGTGACCAATGATTATGTAGTTGTCATTTCAGTTCTTTTTCATTAATTAATGTCATTTCATTTCCTGTTTAATGCTTCTCTCTACTTCTTAATTGCTCCGATTACTCGTCTTCTTCATTTAATTACTTGAAAAACTTTTCCTAAATTTATTTAACTCCGTTAATTTATCCTTCTTTATAGAATTATTGTTTCTTTGCACGCAATATTTTTAAGTTATAGCACTCGGTATGCAAATGGTTTATTATTCAAATTAATTCTTATTAACTAGATTAAATTAAGTTTATAAAATTAAATTTATTATATTTCCTTAAAAATGTCGAAATTGATTGATTTTGTAGAATTTAATTTAAGCGCTTCTTGATTTTTCACTTTACTTAATACCTCTGTTTGCTCTGGTACAATGATAGTTGGAAAATTCGTGTATGTTATGTGCCTTCCACTTTGGTTGATTATTATTCAATCAATCGTTATTTTCCCAATTTACTAGATTATATAATCATCACTTAATCTATTCGTATACTGGTGTTTAACTATTTGTTCCGTGTTTGCCCATTTTAATTATTTATTCATTCTTATTGTTATTTATTCCTACAATATAAAGATCAAGTCAAAAGTATCAATTCATAGAATAAAAACAGATTGAATAAAAAATTAATCGTCACAAGATGATTTGCACACTATAAAAGTTCACAATAAAACGCATAATCGATAAATTTTTATAATTTTCTTTTTTCAATTTCTATCTAAAGTCAAGAAAAGTTGTAAAATAAAATTTTTAATTTGTTGAGCAAAAATCTGTGTAGTTTATTTAATTAGATATATTAAAATCATTTGGAATTTTTTAGTTAAGTATTTAAGAAGAGTAATAACTTAGTATTTGAAAAAAGGTCAAAGTAAGTCAAACTGCAATTTCTTGAAAATTAGCGATGACAACTTTTCTTAACACTAGCAGTAAATATAAGGGTATCAGAAAATTTTAGAAAGATATTATAAGAGAAGCGATTTGAAAATAATTCGAGCTTGCTAGGGACTATTTTCTTTTATTTTAACTTAAAATGAGTACACTTATATTTAATTAATGATTTGGAAACGCAGAACGAAACGGTTTCGATGTGGTAATCACATAAATATTTCCACTAATTCAAAGTATCGAAATTAGAATGAGGAAGGTTCAACAATCAGGCCTTCTCCTATTTTGACATTCTAAATTTAGGTTATTTTGGTACTCGGGGGTCACACAATAATGTGTAGTCGGATAACGCGTTTCAGTAAATCTTCAGTCTTTCAAATTTATTAAGTTATTTATAATTATATATTATCCGAATTTATCTTCAATGAAAACACATTTTTTATATTTATTAACTAGAATTTGACTTCTGTCAACTATACAAGTGAGGTCGATATTTGAATTATTAAAACATGGTATCTATTCACTACATCATATTCAATTCAGCTGGACTCTATTAAAATTAAACAATCAATTGATCAAAAAGAAAATTGAATAATACTGTAATTTTTCTTATAATGAAACAAGAGTTAAGAAAAGAATGTTTGATTCACGTATTGATGCCAATCAATAAGGGGTTTCGATACTTAATCATAAGAAGAAGTAACTTGAGATAATTTATAATTTATTGTATTGAATAAAATTACTTGGATAGTTAATAAATGAACTTTGCAGGATGTTTTCAAATTTATCAACAAAAGATTCTCAATTGTACTTGTTTTTAAATCAATTGTGTAATTTCAGATTAACCTACAAAATTATGTTCGAAAGATACTAATTGAATTCGAAAAGCTCAAAATTGCAGGAATTGCAACTCCTCAAATTGTTGAAATTTAATTTAATTTATTCTTCATAATCATTCTTGTTTTTGATAATCTCTAATGGCTTTATAAATATGTGAATAAACCCTATAAATCGATGAATTTCTAAGCAAGAATATTCAAATATTTTACAATATCAATATATATCTCTATTTTACTTAAACTAAAAATAATTATTATAGTGGGGCTTCAGTAATAAATTATCCTAATTATATAATTTTTCATAATCAGGATAAGGCTTATCGTTAAGAAGAAAATTTAGTTCATGCTTCTTGGCCAAAAGTGTTGGTATTTGATGAAATATTGAAAGATATGTTAAATGTATTTATTGTTAGTAAATATTAATCTTATATTTTTAATCTAATAATTATTTTTCACTGAGATCATTGAATTATAAACAACAAAAAATTTATTTTACTTAAGTTATAAATACTAAAAAACAGAAAGGTTTCAATTTCAATTTATATCTTATAAATATATTTATAAACCCCCTTGTTTTAAGTGATCAAATAATTTTTAAATTTATAGAAAAACATACACCGCGTGCTGTATATTAAAGATTTAATATTTAATTTACACCGTAAATTTATTAAATATGTATGATTTTTAACTGTTTTCAAATAATATGACTAAGTTTTTGATTTGTTACCAATTTTATGTATTAATTTTAGGTCAAATAATTTATTTTTCGGATATATGATTGGAAGTAAGTTTAATTTTATTATCAGTGCCGCAATTTTTGCATCAACCGTCTATTTCCTATGGATTAAGATTAAAAAGAACACGAAATTCTTTGTTAGTTTATGTATAATGCATGATACATAATACATTTATTTATTATTTAGAAAAAGACAGACTCAGAAAAATGCCTTGATAATATAGATCAAGAATGCGAGAATCACGACATTCAAATGAACGACACAAATGTTAATCAAATAGAGTCTGATAAGGAAATTGTGACGATACCTGAAACGTTTGAAGAAATAATTGAAGGCGAAAATGTTTTCAATACCGTCCGCCAAAATTCGTTTAAAAACTACAGCAATGTGGATTATGACAGCACTGATAGCTCAGATAATGATGACATGTCATCAAGCCTTAATGTAAAAGATAGCATTATAACAAGTTCTAGCATTGACAAGTCAATGGAAGATATGTTATGTAATAAAGTTAAGGTAATCGATATCAATTCGAACACACACGACTCTTTCATAAATAATAATCTTGAAAAAGAAATTGTAATCGAAGATGTCACGAAATTAGAAAACTCTGCAAATACAAATTGTATCGAAAATGTATTGAATTCAGATGTCTCGAGTGATAAAGTTATGGAAAATGACAACAATGATAATGTAGACATTGCAATATGCGTTAATATTAAGGAGAGTGAAGTAATTGAAGAATCAATCAAGGAACAAGAAACAAGTATATCGGAGAATAAGGAATTTAATGATATTTTGGAAAACGACGATATCAAGGTAAATGGTGAATCTTTAATCGCAATTCAAGATGGTGATGTCGAAGAACAAATAGAATATTGTAATAATATCGAATTAACAAATGAAGAAATGATAAATGAGGATCAACACGAAGAAACGTTTAATGAATCCAATAATAGAATCGAAATTGGTGTAGAAGAAATCTCTATTAATGAAGACATTAATGGCCAATCAAGTTTGGAAAATCAAAACGATCCCATCTTGGATTGTAGAGGAGAAGATTCAGATTTTCTTACCAAAAATGGGGATATCTCTTGTGAATTGGAAGATGGGGAAATAATAGATGAATCTTTGGATGAAAATGAAATGAAAATTGCCATGGAGGAAACAGAAGAATCAATAAATAATAAAATGGAAATTGATGAGATCATTGAAAGGTCTATCAATGAAATAGAAGGCGAGATTTTTGACGAATCATTCGTTGGAAATAACGGCGATATTAATTTGATGGAAAGAGAAAAGGAAGAAGGCGAGATTGTTGACGAATCATTCGTTGGAAACGACGGAAATATTGATTCGATGGAAAGAGAAAACGAAGAAGGCGAGATTGTGGACGAATCATTCGTTGGAAACAATGTAGATATTAACACATCTGAGGATATTATTGAATCGATACAAAATGAAAAGGAGGAAGGCGAGATTGTCGACGAATCATTCGTGGATGAAGAAATTAAAGTTGCTTTAGAAGAAACAAACGAATCAATGAACAATCTGATTGAAGCTGATCAAGCCAAATCTGAAATCCTTATAGATGAAATAGAAGGAGGCGAAATAATCGAGCAATCGCTTATTGACAAACATGAATGCTCATTGGAGCATGTCGAAGAAAATGAGAATATAATTGACGAAATAAACACTTTATCTCTCGATGAGAAACAAGATAAAGAAATTATTATCGATTCGATAGAAAATGAAAAGGAAGAGGTCGAGGTAGTTGACGAATCTTTCATTGAAAACAGCGAAGATATTAGCAAATCAGGAAATATTATTGATTCGATTGAAGGGGGAGAGAAAGTAGCAGAAGAATCGATTGAGAATATTATTGAAGAATATACACGTGATGAATCAGTTATTGAGAAGCAAGAGATTAAGGCATTGGAATCTATGGAGGAATCTGGAAATGATCAAGATGAGAAGATGGAGGAATCTATCGACAATGTAATGGGAGGAAATGATTTGAATGACACTGAAATGTCAAAACAATTAATCAATGAAGAATCAAATGATGGAATTGTTGCTGAACAGAAGGAAATGGAATCTGATATCTCTATTAATGTAGTGGAGAATGACGAAGATATGATTGTAGAAGAAATATCAGACATGATAGTAGATTTGGAGGAATATAAGGTTGAAATGTCTGAGGAATCAGTTGTTTCCGAAGAAGCAGGTGTGAATGATGAAACAAATCATATGGAATCAGTTATTGATGATATGATAGAAACGGATCATGTGGAATGTGATCAAACATCAGGACGTGATTCCATTGATGAACAAGTTGCTAAAGATGTAATAATCGATAAACAAGATGAATTAATCAATGATATTAATGAATATATGGATAATAATAATATTGATATCAAATGTATTGATGGCGATATAGATAATGCAGAAATCAATAAATCTAATGATGACGTCATTAAAAATCAATTAGAATCGGTTTCAATCAAAGAATCCGTCGATGTGGATAGCAGCAGTGATATTTCCCAAACATCGGATTATATCAACGATTCATCTTTGGAAAGCTTAATGGTGACTGGAGGAAACTTCATGGAATACATTGAAGATTGTCTCAATGGTAACAAATGTGAAACCAGCACTGATATGATGGAATCGAATAATAAATTGGAAAATAATTGGCCCAATGATGAAGATTCATTGAATAATATCAAACGGGATTTCTATGATGATGACGTTTCGATCAATATCTGCAGTCCACACCCATCATCAGAAAGCGATCATGCCCACTGTGTCAATAATCTCACCGAACGAGTTGCTATTCTATCAGCTGAATCAATATTAGACAATCATGTCCATATCCATTCATCGGATTCTGAACGAACACCCATTTTAAGTTCTCCTTCTTTCGATGATTGCAATCCGGAATTGTATGTCGAGAAAATCACTTATGGCGACAAAGAGCTCGATGTGGTGTATTTCGATGAATCGGTTCTCGAAGAAGGTGGTGTGCAAGCCGATGTTAAAATTGTGCGAACAATTCCCGTGGGTTTGGGTGGCAGAATCATTGGTAAAAAGGGAAAGTGAGTTCGTTTGTTTGTTTTATTGAATTCAATTGGCATCAAAAAATATTGATTTCAATTTTTACGTTTCTGTCTTTCAGAACCAAAAATGAGTTGATGAAAAAATTCGGTGCTCAATTATTGATTTATAATCATCCGGAAGAAATCGGTAAACAAGTTCTCCAAATCACCTGTAATCCATCGGTGAAAGATCAATTAGAGAAATGGGTCAATAAAACACTGGAACAAATCACTAAAAATAATCTTCAAACCACCGTCAGTAATCCCGAATGGTTGAAAGTGAGAATTTAAATTCCCCATCCAAAATATTGTTTTATATTTTGTTTGTAGCCCATGATCCCATTGGGTCGACTGGTAGCCGCTCACATTGTCGATATGTCGACCATTCAACACATTAAACTCCGCATCTACGATCCCGATATCATTCGATCATTCAATGAAATGCAAAAGGAAATGAATATTGATTATGGTAACGGCGATAATACAGCTGTGCTTCCAAGACCCGTTGCTATTGGATGCGTTTGCGTTGCTATGATACGACCGGATTACTTTTTGCGAGCCCAAATCATTGAAATATACGACGACATGGCCTGGGTGTATTTGTTCGACATCGGTAAAGTGTGTCAAACGTATTTGTTTTATTTATTCAAAATTCGGTACGTCACCATTTTTTTTCGAAAATTTTTTTTCTAACAAAATTTTTTTTATATCTCCAGGGAAAAATACATGCGTGTTCCATTTCAAGTGATCCCTGCTCGATTGTCACATGCATTGATTAAAAACAAAACCATAACACCAGCAATAATTTACAAACGGTTCTTGTGTGACCAAAAATCAATGAAACCGAAAATGGTGCGGGTTTTCTTTCCCCGAATGAACACTTGCTGCGAACCGTGTGCCAACATTTATATCCCGATGTCATCAGTTTCCGATTCCAATAACAGCTCGGAAGAGTTTGTCGATCTGCTGGAACTGTTGGTGTCGATGGATGTTTGTTCGATGGTACGCGAAACTGTCAATTCTGACATTCAAGTGAAAATCAATACCAACCATTTCAAAGCATTTCTCAACGAAAAACAAAAAAAGCAAGCCGCCAACATCACCGTACCATTATATTTCCAGCCATGCAATAGCAAGTTCTACGAGGACTTCATCGATTTCAAAATGGAAAATGAAACCACCTAATCGATATATAGTGTGGCAAAATTGAAATTTCATCATTTTATCTTGAATGCGCGCCTGGCCTTATTTTGTGATTTCATGACTCAAAAATCCCGATTTTATTTTTTTATTGGGTGTCATTTCTTCATTTCTACACACTCGAAGTTTTTGTAGATTTTTGGTTGGCTTTATTTGTTCAAGACAAAATAAAAATTTTTGTTCAATAAGTTGTGTGTGTGTATATAGATGAGAAAAAAATGTAAATGAGTGAAACATTTTTGGTAATTTTGCTTGATTGATGTTTTGTTTATTTATATTTTGTGATTTACGGTGTAGAATAAAATCAATTATTTATTACGTCATTGATTTTCATAGATGAATTTGCTTTTAATTGCCATGGGGCAATTTTTAATTTAGATTTGTTTATTTTATTATTGAATAAGTGAGTATTGCACAATCCTAAGAAATTTCAAAAGTCAACTTTGATCTGAATATTAAAAAATAAGATTAGATATTCATTACTTTACGCGAATTTTTATTAGGTGAACAATTGTTTTAAAAATACAAGGCACTAAATTGCAAAAATACTATGAAATAGGTCATTGATTGAATATTAAACTATTAAATACCTACGTCATTGAAAATTTTTCTACGAATTGTTAGATAAGATTATATGATATGATTTTTTGAATATGAAATTATTGCCTTTATAAATAAACTTTTAAACCAAATAGTTAAGGACAAGAAACCAAAACCAATTATAATGGAAAAATATTATATCGCTAAAAATTATCAGTGAAATTAATAGGAAATAAGGACGATTACAAAAACCAAAACAATGTTGTCTTTACCTTTATTAGCAGCATTACCAATATTAATTCATCCATTACAAAAGAGTTACAATATACAAAGAGTTACATTACAATTCCACAGAAAATCTATTCAACGATCTGAGTATATTCTGACAAACAGAATATTAGACACACTCTTATTGACGATGATGGCTTTCAAGAAGTCAGATACAAGAAATGTAAACACCAAAAGAATGATAGAAAAGTGGAAAAAAAGAAGAAATAAAGATAATCATCAATAATGAAAAAGACAGATTGAACGCAAAGATCCCAAATAAATCTCTATCAATGGATTTGGACAAAAACACCAATACAATTAATATTCAAATCAAATATGATAATTGTGAATATTCGAAGCCAAACATGTGGCAATTACGCAAGTCAATTATTCAAGTTATTGGTCCAAGAGCCTCAAAAGAAACGATGGTGAAAAGGCAACGAAAAATGAAGAACA
>JBBMOY010605549.1:0-11545 GCA_037951405.1 Platydemus manokwari | reverse complement strand
AATTTTCAAAATGTTCCATAATTAAAACAAATATGATGCGTATAAACAAATCAAACAATGTTGACTGATTTTGATAGATTATGAATAGAGCTTCAAAATGACGTGTATGTTAATGATTTGCTATTAATCACAAGAAAGGGGAGAAAAAGAATAATTATGTTCTTTTCCTCTCCTCTCTAGTGATTAATGTATTTGTTTACATAACAATATTTTTAATGAAAACCAAGAATTATGCTCTATTACACGATCAATTTAAACGAGGAATTAACAGTGCGTTCAAGAGCACGCTGGCGATAGCGGAATGCTCAACATTGGAAGATTTAATATTAAAAGCGCGTCGATTGGAATTAACTTGTGGGATGGGTTTCCCCACAAATACTCACTGTGAGATGAATTCCTCTGCAATGAATGCTGTAACATTTGCGGAACCGGAGCGATTAAGCCTGCCACCCAAATCAAGTCAAAGAGTGACAAAGGAAGATAGGAGGAGTAATCTTGGCCGTCACGATGACGGTGGTTACAATGTTGACAGGGAATTATATTCGGAAAATAAGACGAAGAAATAGACCTCCAAATACCATGTATAATGGGGTCTTGGAAACGAAATTGTAAAGGGAAGAAGTAAACTATGTAGATAGATAATGTTTGAATATGAGTATTTATAACCAATATGAATGTTATTTATAAATAATATAAACCTATAATAAATATTAACATAAAGGATAAAAGCAAACGGCACCTATAAACAGTAACAGTAATCAAAATATATAATTATAAAATAAAATAAGGGAAAAAATTAAATAAAATAAAATGCCAAAGCAGAGACTGAAGCTGAGGTGATGACCTAATAGCAATATCAATCACCGTCAAGGAGAAATAGCTACAATAAATAAAATGAGCATTATCATATATCATTGTCATTCACCAAAAATTGATATTTCTATAAAAATTAATGTATTATATTTCAGATTTGGATGCTAAACAGACCCAGAAAGCAAGTTACCCAAACCGTTTTTAACGAGCTATGCAGCAGTCTATAGTCAAGGGTACTGCACATAATATATGGGTTAGAAAATACGAGAGGGTAGAAGATATAACCAACAAGCTTAAGGCCCCGACCCAAAATAAGCGCACTTTCCTAATAGTACAAACAATCACCCAAACACGGTTCCAGTTAGAAGAGTTGTCGCATTGGGAAGTTATAGGAGCGCTATAATTAGCGTATCAGACCTCCCGGCCATTTTCGCAATAGAACAGAGAATGGTAGAAGGACGGAAGTGGCTGGCTGAAATACCCATTAATCCCATAATAGCAGAAATGAAACCACACTTTCAGGCATTGGACAGAAGCCTGAGTTTCCTAAGGAAGAAAATAACGATAAAGGAAGAACAGGAAGCCCTTATTTTATTGATGTTAAGACGGCGGAAGATTTCGTGGGAGAATTTCATCCCACATGGGCAGCAATAGAGAATTATGAGAGAGTGACACTGTTCGAAGGAAAAATCTGCCCAAGAGCAGAGATCAAAAAATACCATGTGGATAGAGGGGGCATTGAGGAATACGAAGTAAGAGACCTGATGGAAGAAGAATGGGCCACGGTGAGGCTCAGAGAAATCTGGCGGCGGAGGATTCTGGTCGGTTATTGACTCAAGGAAAAGTTGATGGCAATAGGAGTGAGAGCGGAAGAGGTGCTGGGCATCCGAGACTTTGATGGGGCACCAATAGTCAATCAAAAGTTGGTAAAAGAGGGGCAAATAGAAAAAGGAGGTTATGGGAGAAGAATTGCAACTACGCATCGGTTACAAGATATCTATTACCATATTATAGGGAGAGGAATGAGGCAAGGAGCACTGCTGGACAGCCAAGCCAACCACTGGAAAGAGAAAGTGAAAAGATATGAGGAAGTAGAAAGGGTCAAGTTAAAAGAGGTACTGGAATGGGTAGATCCAATACCCATGATGCCGAGAAAGATAATAAAGGAACGGGAGCCGCCACAACGGGCATGGAGATTGATTCCGCTAAATGAGGAAGTAAAGGACAAGGAATCAATGTTACCAAAGAGGTCTTATGAGCACATGTTACGATAACATCTAAGGGAAGAACAGTTCCCTGTGGAGAACTGGCCGAGAAAAGGACAGCGGACAAAGGAAGAAGCAGGCCCAAATACCAGCGGGATGGAGTAAATGTTGGTTGAACAAACAGAGGATATGGATCTGGGAATAGAAGACATGGATGTAGACATCAGCCGCTGGAATGAAGAGGAAGATCTGGAGGAGCTGTTCTAATGGAGCTGCAAATACAAGGCAGTCATGAGGAAGCAGGAAGAAGAATCCGAATGGAAAAAAGACGAAGTAAGAAATGGAGGAGATGCAAAGGAAGGTAGAAGAAATAAGAGAAAATGAAGAGGTTTGAGGAGAAAGCAAATGAAATAACAAACAAATGAGATAGTGCGGAGGCGCTACAAGGACGAATAGGAGAGTTACGACAGGATCAGAAAGAAATGAAAGAGATGCATGAAGAAGCAAAGAAAATGAATGTAACAATAAAGAAATGCAGTGACTGGATAAGAGAAAAGGAGGAGACGGAGAAAGAAATGGAAGAGGAACAAGTCTTAGAAATAGATGAAGACGAGGATTTCGAAATAAAGTTAGAAATGGAACACCGGCGCACTCACCGGAAATAGAAAGAAAGGAAAGTGAAGAAACATCAACAATGGAGCTGTAGAATGCTACTCCAGACGTAGACATAGATAGCAGCATCTCATGAGCGCATATTCTGCCGATCATCAGAAGTATGAGTAATAGAAAAGCAGTCCGTGGCAAGCCCTGAAAGTAATTCTAAAGCCAGGAGGACGAGGCTTTTCAAGCCCAAAGTAGTGTTGGGCAAGCAACCCCTACAAAACCCTTACAAAACCTACAAAAACCCTTAACCTACTGTAATATAATACATAACAATCCCATAATGTAGTCTAAAACCCAAAGCACAAAAAACCTGAACATAATCCAATTAGATATACAATATAAATGCCCTTACAACATAACCCACTGTAATATAACATACAATTGAGCATTTTGACCCTGACCATAGATTGCGCTGAGGTTCAGATTCAAAGATAATCAGAAGCTCAGAATTCAAGCCTGCCTTCAATGAACGATGTTCGACAATGAGTAGCGTAGTGATCCAATTTTGCTTACATTATGACCCAATTTGGCTTCTTACATTATGATTCAATTTTGTTTTGAACATTGACTAATAAATAAACAATATTGGTGTTTGCCATTATTAAGTGTTTTAATTATTATTTTATTTTTATATATTATGTTAAAATCTAGCAGCGAGGAAGATGAATGGTGCGGATAGCTCATGATTGTTAAATAAATAATGAATAATGAAAATTAATAATAAACAAAATAATAAATAATAAAATCGAGATTAAATAAAAAAGGCAAATAATGACATTAATAGATAATACCAAAATTAGAAAAAACAAGAAGGGAGCAAACGAGAAATAACAAAGTCAAAAGAAGAAAAGTTATTATGAGAGAAATTAATTAAAATTAGATAATGCGTTAAAGCCGGTAAATTATTTAGTTGGATAGGCTGAAAAGCTTATGAGAAAAATTAACCAAAATAAAAGTTAATTTGAAAATTCGTGAGAAAAAATCTGACAAAGTGAAAATTTACAGGAGGTTAAAGATACAAATATCGGTATGAAGAGCCGTTAGAGAATAATGGATGTGACCAAGCGCGTATAAATAGTGGCGCTGGTCACAGAACAAACGCACTTAACACACTTAACCAATTCGTTTTGCGAGTTCACAATAATCAAATTTGCAAAGTCAAAAGGATTATTTATTGAAAGCAATCTTTGAAAAAGTTTCTTGACTAAAGGATTATTTATTGAAAGAAGCTTTGAGGAAGTTACTGGCCGGACGAAGATTATTAACTACAGGGATTTAGTTGGAGTTGCTGGAAATATTTTCCGTTCACAGATCATAGGAAGAGTTAATTAAATTGTGTTCTTCATTATTTATTGCTCACATTATTGTTGTATCTTTTAACAATAATTTATATATTTGCTAAACTTTAACTTACAATATTATATCCATTGATGATTAAATTTAACTCTAAAGCTGATTTGATTAGAAATATTAACGACAACGACTCTCTCCGCACTACTTAATATCTTCGTCAGTTGCACGGACTACCTATTAATCGCTGAGGCGAGGTAGGGGGTATTATTCCAAACTTTTGTGTTCTTTTTGATATTAATTGTTTAAATCCATTTTCTTAAAATAAAAACTTTAAACCCATAATCGTGTTTATTTTTTTCTATATCATCACATTGATCATTCACGACCAAAGTTTGACTAGGAATTGTCAAATCATATATTTTTGCCATAAATTATTTATTATTCTATTTGTTAATTACGAGAAGAGTGTTCATAATCCCATATTATTATTTTAGGCCCAGAGTGACTCAGTATCCTCTGTGCTACAGTCGTAAATTAATATCAAATCTTTTCCAACAGCTTGGTCTTCAATACCAGTTGTTGAGGACCCTTTAGGAACAGTCAAACGTATAAAATCACGCGCGACTAAAAATAAACCAACATTATTTTTGTTTAATACCTTAAAGTAAACTTAACACATTCCATTAGTAGATCCTATGGAGACATAAACAACACAATTATAATCATATACTTTCTTTTTAAATGAGTTGATTTACCGAAATGTATAGGTGATGAAATTACATGTTTTGAAAGGTATATTAATCACGGAGGCTTGTAATTTATGGAAGCTAGATGTTTTCAACTCTAAAGATTTTAGAAACAAAATATTCAAAAGACATATATGAGTCAAGCAATGCAGTGTTGGGTTATCAAACAACTTAGATCTAAAAATTTGTATTAACTTAAATAATAAACTCAAAGTCTCAACAACAGTAACAGTAACTCTTTAAACAATTCACAAAGAAAATCACTCAAGACGGGATCAGCAGCAGAAAGTCAAAAACAAAAATAAAAATAATCAAAAATACTGATTAATAAAATCACACATAAGTTAGGCACTGAAGTTACCGACCTAAAAAAAGACTGGCAGAAATCCATGGAACTCAACTTTTTTTATTAACCCATCGGCTACGTCTGCTTGATGTCAAGAATCTTCGTTTTTAATTCGCTAAATTTAGATTTATTTACTTGAGATTTTTCTTATATATCTCGTGCTATTGGCAGATATTTGAGCTTGCTGCCTGTAGGTATGTGGCTGTCAATTCTTAGCTTCTAAATATGGATTAGCATTAGAACAAATCTGATTGGTTAATGGCACATGAGTTCATCGAATCTGTCTGTATTGACTCTTTTTGGGGTTTTTCCCTTGGTTCTTCTGACTCCTTTGATTGATTTGTGATATACCCAACAGAAGGTACAATTGGAACCATGTTTTGATACTTTTGATACAGTCAAACATAGTCATACAGTAACGAAGGCATGGCAATCTGATCCAACATAAAACAAATATTTCCATTACATATAATATGCATTGACTAAAAAATAAGAGTCACGGCAAATCAATGAATTGAAATCGTGAAAAATAGATCATAAAATAAAAGTTTAACACTAGAAACACATAAAAGCTTCTGATTATAAATTAAGACATAAATATGATCAATTTTCAGTAGAAGCCAGTTGAGAGAACTAGTGTATTGATTTCTTAGATATTTTAGTGCTACTAAGCATTTTGAGAATCATTTAAAGTTTCAGTGGCAAAGCTCAGAGTTATTTACGGATCAGTACTCTCATTTTTTTAATTTATGAAGATCAATGGAAGTGGAAGA
Organism: Platydemus manokwari; assembly: GCA_037951405.1. Taxonomy (NCBI): domain Eukaryota; kingdom Metazoa; phylum Platyhelminthes; order Tricladida; family Geoplanidae; genus Platydemus; species Platydemus manokwari. Next base: position 5,706 of record JBBMOY010605549.1, on the reverse strand, counting down.
AACTTGAACTTTAAAAGAAATTAAAGTTGAAAAACATTCAAAATGTTGCCACATATGACCTGTTGTACAGAATGGTGAGAATAAATTTTTTTTTATAAACTAAAATATAGTCTTGTTTCAAAATATACAGATGGTCAAACCTTTAAATGCTAATTTTTCAATTTTTTGATGAAGCAGATTATTAAAAAACTTAAAAAAGTAATAATACAATGGAAGTCCAAATTAAGTTTCATAATACAGGGATTGAAATGTTCAAAAGTAAATTTCTTTGATATTTCGTAGAAAATTTAAAAATTCACCTTACTTAGTATCTATCGGAAGTGATAAAGTTCTTTTTGGAAGATATGAAAGAGTGAAACTTTTGAAAAATAAACTAAATGGGAATTTTCCATATCAGAAATTATATTAAACCTTGCGAGAACAAGACAACAGTTATATTCAGCGAACTAAACTTATTTCCAATTCTGGATAAGTCCAATCATACTTGAGTTTAACTGATCTTCAGCTCTGATTTTGGTTCTAACAGTGACATATTCTTTTAGTGACATTGCAAAGCCCGATATTTCTCAACAATTTTATTATTTATTTTATGTGATAAGGTGTTTTAGTACGATTTTAATTTTATGTATTTTATTCAGGCTTCATATGTCATTGTCCTTTACCACTGTAACAAAAAAAGCAATGAGTCATATATCTTGGTAATGATACTCTTAGAATAACCTGGAATTTTCAAGAAAATTTATGTGATTTTGATATCAAAAACTTTATCTAAGAGGGAATAAGTTGGTGATGCTAAAAATAAACTTTATATAAAATTGGAAAATAAGTGTCAAAGATCTCTATAAAACGAGTCAACTTAAGAGAAAATTGTTTGTATTCAGGTGGGAAACTTTCTGTAGTATAATCTTTATTGTGATATTTGAAGTGTTTATCTTTGTGTGATTATTTTTATCGTGTTTAAATATTTGAATTAAAATAGATTTGTGGTGTCTTGACTTTTTAGTTCGTTTTTCATGTGTGGTTTTTAAAATAGTAGTGGCTAACAGTTATAATTAAGGTAGAAGTATATCAAATAATAATATTCCAGCACTCCACTATAACGATAATAAAAGAATATTCCCATAGCGTGTTGATATCAATTATTATAAGTTAGATAAAAAATAAGATTTGTTTTAATATTAAATAACAAACGGTGTAATTTTGAATTAGAATAAAATATTGATGCTAACGAGTTATCTTTTTACTGGCGACCACGCCGAAATGAACGCTCTGACTAGAGCTAAACGAGAAGAGAGGCAGAAAACTTTTGCAAATCTGCCAGAAAAAACGCAGGAACTATGAATACAAAAACCATCATTCTTCGATTTATCAATCCAAGACGCTGAGAAATGGTTCCAAACAACCAAAGACTTCGCGACCTTTAATCAAATGGAACTATCATTTGCATTTGATATGCTTTTGAGAGATGACGCCAAACAACTGTTGCAAGAATTCAGCAGTTTCAAAGTGGCTGTTTCAAATGAAGAAATTGAGAAATGGTTTTTAGAAACATTTTCACATGCAAAAACAGTTTATGACAAGGTTCAGGATTTGGCAGCACAACAACAAAGATCAGATGAAAAATATCGCAATTATGAACTTCGAGTAAAGAACCTAGTTTTGGAGTGTTTGACAAGAAAAACACTCTTGAAGAAATTTCAAGACTATTTATTCTACAAGGTTTAAATAGCAAGAAATTGAAAGAGTCTTTTACTCTCGATCCTGCAATGTCCAACGATAGAAGAAGAGAACTAGCTGTCAATTTTGAGAAGTTAACTCCTACGAAGACCATAAACGCCATCAAGAAGATATATGCTCAGTCGGTATTTCAAAGTGAACCAAGAAAGACCTTTAAGATGGAGACATAATTCAAAAAGCCAAGTCCAATTGTGCAGGAAAGCGCATCAAGCATCAGTTAATCGCACTGAATCTCCAAACAATGAGAGACCAATAAGATCAATGAAGGCTACTAAATTCTACAACGATTGTAGAGGAAAACCCACATCACGTTTCAATTTTTTGAAACCAAGTGCTTGTTTTTGCTGTAGTGAGCTTGGACACCGGAAGTTTGAATGTCCACTGCGGAATAAATGTTTGATATGCGGAAAAGAAAGACACTCGTTCCGTATGCATCCATAACGAAGAAGATGAAGCCAATATTTAAACTGAAAGTGAAGCAAGTGATTGTGTAAGCTCACTCTCCATGGAAGACTAAAAAAATTCGAATCAACCTCCTGTGCCTATCTCGTCAGTGGAGTTGAGTCAATAGGACATATATTAGCTAGAGATAGAATAGAAGCAGAGAAGGAAAACGGCAAGAGGAAACATTCACAGATGTATTAGAAAGCAGATGAAAGACAGTGTAGTAAAATTGAGTGCAACGGCAAACATATCGAAACGTTATGGGATTCTGGTGCATCAATAACAGTAATTAACGAGAGCAATTGGAAGCGCATTGGAGAGCCGCAGATTAAAAATTCGGAAGTTCGATTGGCTAGTGTATTCTCCAATACACAAAATCGCGTCTAGGGAAAATAAGGATCCAATATCTTGGAACAACAAAATTCTAGTAAAGGAGATCATTGTTGTAAAAGAAATTTCACCAGGATTCATCGAAGGAGTTGATATGATGAAGACTTGTGAAATATTCCTTGCAAGGATAAAATCAATTGTTCCCAAGGATGTGGGAAAGAAATACAGCGACCAAGACAGAATCGAAATGGCACTGAAGAGTATTGCTAACCAGAACGATATTTCATTGAATAGGTGTATAAAAGAAAATTGTTCAATTTTTATGGCTTCTCGGATCGATTTGGGATTAACAAATTTGGTGAAGCACGAAATCCGTACAAAAGTGGAACCTATTGCTCAAAACCCCAGAAGGCAGCCAATAAGTTTAGAAACCAAAATTCATGAATTGATAGAAAATCTTCTGAAAAATAATGTCATAACACCTTGCAAGAGCCATTAGAACTCTCCTTTAGTCGTGGTTCCTAAGAAAAATGGATCGATCAGGATGTGTTTAGACTTCAGAAAATTAAACGAACAAACTGAGAAATTTTTTTTCCGGTACCTGACATTCAAACGTTATTGGACTCAGTGTATGGAGCGACAGTTTTCCCCACGATAGATTGAACTTGAGAAAGATTCTAAAATGAAAACGGCGTCCAGCTCTAGAACTGGGCAGTTCTGTTTTAACAGACTACCTTTTGGATTATGTACCGCGCCAGAAACGTTTCAGAGTCAAATGAATACTATATTCAAGGACTTGATTTACAAAGGCGTTCTGGTTTATCTCTACGATATTTTAGTGTATGGAAGAACAGTAAAGGAACACAATGATAAATTGAACAAGGTATTAAGGTTAATTAAATCATCAGGTTTGAAAATCAATCCCGAGAAATGCACTTTTGCCACTAGAAAATTGAATTTCCTGGGTCATACGGTCAGTGCAGAAAGTATACAAACTAATGACGATAAAGTAAAGAAAATTAAGGAAGCAATTAAACCTGGTTACATCACTCAGCTGAGCTCGTTCCTAGGATTATGTAATTATTATGTAATTATTTATCAAGGATTACGCATTAATTACAGCATCGTTATTTGCGATGATGACTCGAAGTGACAAGAAATTGGAGTAAAGTTTAGAGTGTGAGGAAAGTTTTGGAAACCTTAAGGAACAATTATGCACAGCTCCGATTTTGGCCTTTCCAGATCCAAACAAAGAGATGATTTTAGACACTGACGCTAGTTTCGGAGCAATTGGAGGCGTTCTAAGTCAGCTAGATGACAATCGAAAAGAAAGAGTAGTAGTAGCCTGTGGTTCTAGAACTCTTAACAGTCATGGAAAAGGTTATTGCGTCACGAGGAAAGAGCTTTTGGCAATCCACGAGTTTACTATGCACTTTAAACATTATTTGTTGGGAAAGAAAATTGTGACCCGCATCTATCACAAAGCCTTGACATACATGAAGAAATCTAACAAACTGATAAGCCCTCAGTTTCAAACATGGTTTGCAAACTTATCCGGATTCAATTTTGAACTTTAATATCGGAAAGGATCAGATCATGGAAATGCGGATGGACTCTCAAGGATAGGCGAAGCATTTTGTTCACAATGCTTAACTCAGCACCAAGATGCTAAAGAAGGTAAGCGAATATATCGGTTTATTAATGATGTCGAGCATTCGATTGCAAATAATGAAGAACTAAGAAATATTCAACAGGAAGATGCTGTCGTTGGTTCCATTCGAAAATGGTTAAGGAAAACAGAAGCAGAAGTAAATATTTAACATATATATGGTGGTGTATAATGAGAATGAAAAGAAACTAATTGTTGTACCAGAGGTTTATTCGCAGAAACTTACGAGATACTTTCATGAGAAGTTTTGCCATATTGGTAATGAAGAAACTGGTCGATTATATTCAAAAAATTTACTTTTGGCCAAATATATCACGAAGCATCGAACATGAAGTACGGAATTGTTATTCTTGTGCTAAGGGAAGAGTTTGGGCCTCTGGAACAGATCGTGGTTGATGTTGTGCACTTTGCTGAATTTATGACTAAAACCAGATATTAATTGGTTATAGTAGATGGATTCAGTAAGTTAGTAAGCTTGGTGCCACTTATTCGACAAGATGAAACAAGTATTTGGAAGGCCATTATCGATAAATGGATCTATAGATATCTTACCCCAAAATCAATGCTCATTGATCGAGACAGAGTCTTCGAAGGAATGGAAATGAAAGAATTAGCAATATGTTTTGGAAATGGCTTAGCTGAAAGGATGATTAGAACGGTCAAAGACATGTGGAAAACCAGCTAAAATCAGTAGCCACAAACTTAAAGAAATTCACTGGTAAAAGAAAAGGTTGTAGAATTTTCTGCGGAATATAGTTTCAAGAAGAATTTGGATTAGAATTACAATGGCAAAATAACCCTCATCACAAACAAACAAAATTAAATACCTCCATTTGTGAGATAACAGCGAGATTTGGTAGGAATATAACCGATGAAGATAGATTCAAGAAAGCAAAAAAATGCCTTGCAGTGAAAGAAGGATATGGAGAATTTTAAAAGCGAACTTATTCATGGCTGACCATTGGGATTGTACAAAGTTAGTAAAACATAAGATTGTTACAAATCGGAGTCCCTTAAATATCAAACCTCGAAGACAACCAGCAAATTTAGAAGGAAAGATAGAAGAGGCAATCAAGAATTATAGAGAAAATAGCATTATAAGAAAATGTAATTCTCCGTGGAATAGGCCACTTGTATGTATATGGAAAAAAGATAGAAAGGATATAAGATTATGCCTTGATTTTCGACAACAAAACTTAATAACGGAGAGACAAGCGTTTCCCATGCCAAATATAGATGATCTATTAGACACTCTACATGGCTCTAAGTATTTCACATCGGTAGACTTGGGAAATGCATATTATCAAGTAGAGGTTGACAAATAATCACAAGACAAAACAGCATTCTCGACGAAAGAGGGGCAATACTGTTTTACACAGATGCGGTTTGAGATTGCAACAGCACCAGGAACATTTCAAGAATTGTTGACAAAAATATTATGGATATTAAAGAAAAAGGAGCCATGGTATATTTGGATGACATACTAATATTCTCAAAAACGATAGAAGAACACTACGAAATACTGG